>RPOG01000752.1:0-243227 GCA_008086565.1 Thalassoma bifasciatum | reverse complement strand
TACTGAAATACCGAGCATCTGACCTGTTTTGGCACCAAAGTTTGTTCCTCTTGTTGACACTCTTTTCCTAAAGACAGAAGAGTTGAGCCTCACCAGTTTTTGTGGTGATACAATTGGTTTCCTCTATTCAAAGCCAAAGCCTGAGAACTCCAGTACAGCGTCAGAGAGCTTTTGTAGCAGCGGCTGATTTTCTTTCTTTATAAATGAAAGACCTGTAATAAAAAAGGTTCATGAGGTTTTTATCTTTATCCAAAACCAAAAGATCTTCAAGTGTGAAAATGATTTTTTAGAAAAAACAAAATAGCTGATTAAAATGTAAAAAATAACTGTTAATCAGTGTTACATGACTGATAATACTGGTCATGTTTTCTGTACATGTCCCCCCTTTTTTTCTTTTTTTTTTTCCTTCAGATCCGTCGTTATGCCGTCTCTCAGGTTGACTTATAGCTTAATTTTTTCTTTTTTGCTCAGTTTTATTTTATTTTTCTTTTTTGAAATGTTGAGGGTAAAGTTTCAATTAAACAATGTTTGTAATTTCCAGATTTGTCATATAAGGTGGTAATAAATGGATGTTACACTCAGTTACAGTTGCAGTGGATTTTATTTTTCTGAATTTCATGCCAACTCATAAAAACCCACTTCTGGTTAGGAGAAAAACAAAACTCATATCTTATTTAAGTAACAGTTTGAAGTTTTCCTCATGCTTGAAAATAAGAGAAAAGTTGCATAAAGTGATTCTCATATAGAATTGAAACGCCCATCTAAAGTGGAGGCCAAATGAACAGCGCGTGGTCAAATAAAACTAAAACGTTTCAAGTCTGGTATAAAGTATTTGAAAACAACACTTGAGTAAAAGTACAAGCGTCTAGTCAGAAAATGACTGGTAGAAGTTAAAGTCGCCTTTTGAATGAATGAAAATGTTTATTTTGAAAAATGTAAAAGAATCATAATAAGCAAACAGGGACGAAACAAAGAAAATTAGCAATTCTGCAATAGATTAAAAGAAAAAGACAGTGCAACTAACAAAACAAAACATACATTTTTAAATCACTGATTTATCTTCTTTTACATTTTCAAAAAGGAGTGGAAAGTAAAACTTATTAATTTCCACCCTCTCCCCAGTTTTAATCAACGGCAATGTTATGTCTATATCTAAATATACAAATATACACATACATACACTTACACACATATTTTTTAGAATATTATTTGTGTGAAAGTCATGAAGTACTTGATATTTTGTGTATTTCAGTATCAAAAGTCATTTCCTGTTACAAAATATGCATAAGTATTAGAATTAAAAGTTGTTTTTTTTAATGGGCACTTAGATTTTTTTGATAATGGGATTGTGGCTTCCTTACAATAAAAGCACAACATCCAGACACATGAGAGGCTTCAACTTCTTCAAAATTAAAAACTAAACTTTTGCAAATTGGTAATTAGTGCTCTCTCTCAGCCTCCCTGTGTGCTACTTGGACAAATTGGGTGTGTCTTTTAACTGGCGCTAAAAAGGATTCTTTTCATCTTCAGGAGAAGTTTGTTTGCAAAGTTGCAAGAATCCAGTAGGTTTCTAAAAGTGACTTTAACTTCTACCAAAGTCATTTTCTATTAAGACACTATCCTACTAAGTATTTCCTCCAAGTACTTTTAAAAGACTGTTGAGTAGCAGGAGCTCCAACGATGACAACAATAATGTGACATGTCTGGACAAGCAGAACTTCTTCATGCTTGGCAGGTGACATGACAAACAGGCATCACAGCACCAACTTCAAGTTCTTCTGATTTATTTTTGTAGTGACAAGCAGTGGTGTGCAATACTGCAAAATGTGGTATCAACCCCACACAAAGTAAATACAGGGCCAGAATCTCTGATATCAATGCTGATGCTGATAGTTTTTACACGGAAAAGCATTTATTTCAGTTTATTTCATTAAGTTTGTCCTAATTAAACAAAATATCACACAACTACTAAAACTACTGCTTCTGCTCGTAGATATGAGTAAAAAACTATTCTCAATCAGAAAAAGATTATTTACTTTATTTTTACCCTGCTTTGTTGTAAAACAGTAAATTTGAATATATATGGATAACAGCAATTCATTTATGTTCGCATTTAAGATATCATTTTGATTAAACAACTCGCACATACTGGCAGTTAAACATTACAGAAACATAAAAATATTGAGGAAAATAGCAGTTAACTGATAATGTAAAGCAGCAGTGCAAAACAACTTGCACTAGGTGGTGCTCTAATTAATAAATAAATAGATGTGTTAAGCAAAATGTTTCATATTTAACAGATTACTCAAAAGCAAAGTGAGTGAAAGGAGCTCACATACAGAAGAGAAAGTTACAGTAAAACTCAAGTATCGATCCCATCACATAAGTATTGATCAATACCCATACCAACATTGGTATCAATATATTGATATTTTGGATCGATCCACCCGATCTCTAGTGACAAGTAATGAAGATGACCAGGGAAAATGCATTGGAGTAAAAGCACGCGTTTTATTAAGAGTAAAGTATAGTTAGTCAGAAATATAAAATGTGAAATAAAGTAGATATAAGTGAAAATTCTACTCAGTGCAGTTGTGACAAAGTATTTGTACTTTGTTACATTAGAACCCTGAACTTTCATCATAACACGCAGCATCCCTGTGTGAAGGATTAAAAATGAGTATGTCCCTTTGCAGCATGAATCACTCTGAAACTCTTCTCCACAAGGATTCAATAACAAAGCTTCAAGAGGACAATTCTTGTTTGAACTTTCCTGCCCCACAAAGGTGAAATGGCAAAAAAAAAAAAAAAAAGTTTAACTAGACACTTTTGATTAGTTGTAATTTCTTAGTGTTTTATCCTATTTATCATAATCCCCTCTGTCATTAACATCCCCACAACCACCATCAGGCTTATACAAAGTTTGTCAGCAATGGTGTTGTTGCTGTGCTGTGGCATCACTGCAGATTTCCTGTTATACAAAAACCTGAGTGTAGTAACAGCATTTACTGCAGTTTTGCTTGAATTTAAATGTTACAGCAAATTTGACCCACAGACAGGAAACTTTTTCGCGTACAACTTTTCAGACAAATTGAACATAAAGCCTATAGGTTTTTTTCTCTCATGATGATTTGATCACAGTCACACCACTAGATGGCAACATTACACCTTGGTTCATTACAATCCACACCAAACAACACACAGCCATCACACACACACACACTGCTCCACCTTCCTCATGAGAAATAATAGTACTTAAATGCCAAACAACATTTTTAGTCAAACCTAACAGTGACTCATAACTCCTGATCACGTTTTCTTGTAAACAATTAAGAAATATTGTACTTATATAATATTATACTTGAATTTCAGTGACTTTCGTTTTGACAGGTTTTTTATGATTTCAAAGTCATGATGGTTTGTTATATTTCACACACACACACACACACACACACACACACACACACACACACACACACACACACACACACAAACACACACAGAGATATGTCTCCAACATTACAATTAATATGCTTTTCAGGGTTTGACATCATTCCCCTTATCAGTGTTTCATTTCATCCTTCTACTTCCTTGATTAAAAGGGATAAAGAGGTGCCCTCAGCTATATTCATTACAATGCAACATACTTACTCACTCAAAGACACAAACACACACACACACATACACTCACATTCACTCATGTCACTGTGGCCTTGGCTTTTCTCATTACAATGAAACACAGAGACAAACAAACATCTAATCAAACACCAGGGTGTAATCCTGTTGTTTTGAATGGGCAGCACGGTTACAGTGGCATGAACACACACACACACACACACGTAAAAACACAAAAACAGTCAAAGCATCTCTGGCCTCACTATTGGTGTGTCGTGAGCCTCAAACTTAGTCAGTAAAAAAACTCAAACCTTTATAAAAAATGAAAGCTCATCTAAGAATATGTTTCAATGTAATCATCAAACCGAGTCCTCTCTTTTTCTGAACTCAGACTCGACAGTTTCTCTTTTTTTTATCCAGGATTGGTAGTAGAAAGCTCATTATTAACATAGAAAGAATAAATATAACAGGAAAAAATATTTATCAAGGAAAAACATAGTGTCTCAGATTTGCTATGTCAGCCCTTCATGAAAAATTTCTTTGTTTTATTGTTCTCTGTCCTTTTTAGTTTTTCTGTTTGCTTATTAATTTTTGTTTGTTTGTTTGTTTTGTGGTTTTTGTACTTGTGTGTAAACATCTGGGCTTCGCTGATGGTGACAGTCATTGAGAGTAAATGTAAAAAGTATTTTGAGTGCCATCAAAGATCAAGAAAACACTTCATAAATACAACTGCATTTATCATTCACTAAACTGCTGCACTAGTATGAATAATTTTGATAGAAAGGGTTGTTTTCTTCCAGTGCAGCTCAGAAATGGACTTTGTCCTCCTCCACATTTCTAATAGTTGAATTGTTTATGACCCAAAAGTGATCAAATTAGCCCAAAACAGACTGATCAAGTCAACATTAAGACTACGACCTCACTGAGTATCACAGGCTGGATATTCAAACTGTTCACTCAGTACCTTTTTTTTCTTCTTTTAAAATAATTTAACTGTCTGTTCAATCCCAGTGTTCAGTAAATGTGCAACAACAGAGTCAGGAACTTCTTCTTTCTCTTTTGGAACAAACATTTACTCCACAGAGTGAGGCAGCAACTGGTCATGACCATCATGTATTGATACATTTAATTTCTTTTTTTTTCAAACAAACAAAAGCCCATTCAAATAAACACTCCACAAAGCATCGAGCAACAAAAAGGCAAAACAATTTTTCTATTACATTCAATCTTACTCTGTCTCCTTCTTCTCTGTCTCCTTTTTGTCACACATTTTCTCTGACTGTTACAAAAATGTTCACATAGGTTATTAAACATGAAATAATTTCTTTCTTTGGATTAGAGTTTAAAATAAAAGACTAACTCTAATCTAACTTCGGGATTATATTGCGGCATATCAAAGAAACATTTCTTTCAGGATTTGGACCTAAATACTGAGAACAGCCTGGTATGTGGGACTAACAGAGTCAGGCCTTTATTGTTCCAAATAAGCCTTATAAACATGATTTATAATGGATGCATTATTTTGTATAATAGTGCTAATGTGGAAAAATTACCAATAAAATTTTATATTTCAGACAAAGAGCAGGATGTCAGGATGAGTAAAATGGAGAAAACAGGAGTCAGACTGTTTTACTCTTTATCAGCCTCTGTCATTACAAAGAAAAGCCCTGCTTTGTCTTATGATTTATCAATTTATTTGTTTCAATACTGTTTGTCTTTGTTTGAGTGTATTTGTCTTTAAGGGGGTTAAAGTAGCTCTAAAGCAGTGATTCTGCAGGGCCCTCACAGATGGAGACGTTTAGATGAAAAACCTGGAGGATGCCTTCATACAGAGCCCAGCATGTTGTGTGATGCTCCCGTTTATACTGGGGTGTGTGTGTGTGTGTGTGTGTGTGTGTGTGTGTGTGTGTGTGTATGCCTTCCCTAAGGTCTGCGTCGTGGCGCTCCATCTGTGGCACTCAGGGGATTAAAGCCAATCTGTCTGTCTGCTGCTCAAAGTGCTGACCGTCAGACCAGCACCAGATTAACACAGTGCTGGGATTGATGGTGGAGAGGGGGCAGAGGGGGGGGTTAGGTGGTGCCTGGGTGGGAAGAGATGAGATGTGGGTACAGGATGTTGAAGTGGAGCGATAGAGAGAGATATGTGTGTGACGGGGGAAGATTGGGGCACAGAGTGGGTAGAGGCAGGTTGAGAGGTCGAGCCCAGATTAGTACACAGCTGGTACAAAGTCGCTGTGTGTGCTGAGGGGGGGCGACACACGGAGCAGGGGGTGAACAGTGAGTACATGGAGGGTTGCAGTTCACAAGAATTCAATCACATGAATACATCAGAGTTATGACTTTGTGGATGAACACACATCAAGACCAGGGTAAAGACTGAAAATAAACACAGATGAGTTTAGAGTCATCTTCAGTCCCTGGAGCTGCTGAATCACAGCCAATGTGGACATTTCTGATGTTATCAGTGTTCATTAGGCCTTTGTGCATCCTCTGGAACGAGTTTGGTGTTAACATAATCATCCCCAGTGATAAGTACTTGATAAAGTTTCAGCAGGCTTTAACCCTATAAAGCCAAACGTATCACATGTGATACACGAGTTCAAAGACCTCTATCTCATCAAAATGATAAATAGTTTCTTTATAAACCTGCTAAAAATATTTTCAAAAGCATATTCCACCTTCTTGGAGGATTGTCATATCACTAAAGTCAGCTGAAGTTGTATTTGGCCCTTTTCGAAATGTCTAGTCTCATGAAATCATCCACTCACATATTTTCAGGAAAATCTGCCTTTATTTTTAAGAAGCTGCAGCAAGAATAACATTGAAATAGGTCTTTTTAAAATGAAATAAGTGGTTTCTGCATGAAATAAATGCATATTTCCTTAAAAACCAAAAAAAAAACTTAAATAAAACAGTGTGCAAAATTTCTGTGTCAAATGTGATTCAAGAAATGCATCATGAACGAAATGATAAAGCAATATTTTTTGTGGAGTTTGTTAAAAGGCTCAATAAACATCTCAGTTCCAAAAAAAATTGAATTTTCTGATTATTCTTTGATAGATTGGGCTTTACAGGGTTAAACCAAGTTTTTTGTCATGGGCAAAAACTCCCAAAATAACCAAAATAACACATTTCAACTGGGACTAATATAAAAATGAGACTTTACCAACTGAAACTCTACTGTACCACTACCATACCTGATATATGAATGTTACAAAGAGGAGAAATATCTTCAGCTTTAATTTTTGTCTTCAAGTGGAGAACTCTGAGTGTGTATCATTTCTGTCTACCGCTTTTCAAAGTGGTGTGTGCTGTTGTAGATTTTAACTTCCTGATTCAAATCCTCAGCTGGAAAACTCCTTTTAGTGTGGGGTTTACATGTTTCTCCCAGTGTTTGAGTGGTTTCTCTTTCTGGCTTCTTCCCACAGCCCATGACATCTTGACTGACTGGTGGTGACTCTAAATTACATGTACATAACTCAATATAAATCAAACTTGGGTAAACCTCAGGCAGACATGGGGCAGCAAAAGCACAACCAATTAGAATGAGAGACAGTTTTTGTTTGTTTGTTGCATCATGTTATATCCAGTAAAAAGTCGTTTTGGACAAAGAAAAGTTGTGTTGAAAGGGAGATCCTATCTCCATTCATTTTTCAAATCAAATACATGCCTTGTCATGTAAACAAGATGCCATTACTGCAATCCAACAGCAGACTCTGACAAACTGTCCTCACAGTCCCTTTAACTAACGTTTAAATAATGTTGACTGATAATTAATAAACATTAATTAATTTGGACATTTCATCATGTTGCAGTATGAGAAAAATAAGCATTTAATAGTAAACATTCATACTGAGAGAAATGAAAGAATAATCCTTTTTCATCCAGACTTGTATCTCTGATGAGTCCAGGTGATAAACCAGTTATCACTGAACACTGAGACATGAGCTGAATGACTGAATGTGGATTCAGGTTGTAGTCATGGTGGAAGGGTAGAGGCTGGGGCAGGGGGAGTAAGAGGGTTCAGACTACATGAGCTCAGATTATTGGTGTGTACCAGTGCACTAAGGGACGTGGGGGGAGTTGGGGGGTTGGGTAACTCAGGGTTGAGGATGCAGGAGGGGTCCAGAATTGCTCCCAGGGATTAAGCATGTTGAGCCATTAGCACAACCTGCTACTCAACTAGCAACACCACAGGGGTCCATGGGGCCACACATACACCTTAACCCCATTGAGAATCTTTGGGATGTTCTGGAAAAGCCTTTGTGCAGTGGTCAGACTCTACCATCATCAATACAAGAACTTGGTGAAAAAATAATGACATACTGGATGAAAATAAATCTATTGACATGGCAGAAGCTTATGGAAACAGTGAATGTTTGCTGAAATCAAAGCACAAAGCAGTCCAACAATATATTAGAGTGTGGGACCAGGCAGTGTATATATTATACTTTCATAATTCCAGTCAAGCAATTGCAGTGTAAACTTCAAAAACTTGTCCTCAAAAATTAGGGATTGGTTAGACTCGTCTTGTCTGATATGTCAGTGCGTGTAGCAGCCTGCATCTCACAGGCCATGTGCTCCTCTGGTCACACAGCCACCAGAACAAACAGAGGGGAGGGAGTGGACGGTAGCACGAGTCCCTGTGGACACGCTTTCTCGTCATCCTACTATCGTTTCTCAACGTCTCCCCCTGATGACCAGTTACATGATTACACGAGACACAGGCACACAACTCTGGTGGATACTCCAGTGAATCAGAACAAAGAAAGTCAGCATGCTCAGTGTTTGATCCCATTTCCCCTGATTGTTCACATCGTAATCTGTTTCTTAGAATGGCACATGACAGCTCGGATTGATTTTTAGTGTAGGTCAGACTCTGTGATGGTTTAAGGAAATGTTTTAAATGAACATGAAAAACAAGGAGAACTGAGGGGAGCTATTTCTGTGTAACACCGTGACACGGAAAGAAGTCCTAATGCAAGTACTCAGAATTGATTTCAGCTTAGAAGAAACTTGGATAAAACAAATTAGGATGTTGTGGATTCAACTGTTGTCTTTTATGAAATTAGTTCAAAATTTAGGGATGCTTTTTTAAAAATCTATAACAAGTATTATTTTTATTTTGTCATATTTGAGCTGCATTATGAAATTTTGCTTTGTCTGATTTCTATTAAGGTTTAATATACTTTTATAGAGAGGAACTCAAACAATGTACATGTTTTCAGTCTGGCTTTTGTTTTGTTGCCCCTACCCAGGAAAAAGGTGGTTCCTATGACAACAGGTATGAAACCGCACGTGATGCAACCAAACATGCGTTGGTCATAACAATCTGGTTGATGTGTTTGTGGTTTGCTGCATGTAAATAAGCACTGAGTCACAAAGATGAAACAAACATGTTGACTTGTTGTTTACAGGAAGGATGTGTGTGTGTGTGTGTGTGTGTGTGTGTGTGTGCTGGTATGTGAGTGTGTGTGTTTGCTTGTGCATCAGTGTGTGTCAGACTAATATTTTGTAACTTAATGGAGGCACCCCCTGACCCCCCTCCATCAGTGTGTGATTGGTCCAGGGATTAGACCATGTTTCCCCACTTCACGTCCCCTGTTCCTCTCTCTCTTTCTCGTCTCATTTCTATTTCTCTCTCCGCTCCCCCTCTCCCCCCCCCCGCATCACATGATCCGTTACATCACGGGATTGAGGTCAGAGCTGGATTAGGCCGAGCTACGAGAGCGAGCGAGAGAGGCAACGCTGGAATTACTGAAAGTGAGGGACCAGAAGTGGAGAGGGGGGGAGGAGGGGGCGGGGGGCTGGGGGGGTTAAATGGCCTGCATGAAGAGAGGAGAAGGAAAGAGCGAAAGGAGATAGAGACAAAGAAAGAGAGAAATAAAGAGGCAGAGCGAGGGATGAAGATATGCAGGGTTTACACTAAAAGGGGGATTGAAGAATAAACAGCCTGATGCTCTAAATACAGAAAAGTGTTTCACAAAGTGGAGCTCTGTGGAGTAGGACGTTTAAACTGTTTTATCAGGAGATAAAAGGTGCATTCATAACAAAGTAAGTCAGATCAGGAATACAGCAAACATGTTAGAGTGATGGGCCAAAGTTTAAAAGCAGGAGCTCAAGTTGATGAACTCAAGTAACACACAGTAAACACTCAGTCTGGCTTACTATTCGGCTTGTTTGCTTCAAAGTAAGAAGAAAAACAATGTCTAAACAACATATTTCCAACTCTTATACCAGAGTTTATAACAGCTGAATATCGAGACGTGCTGAAATGCAGCTGCATCACAAACCCTGTATGGATGAGATACACAAGAGTTTCCATCGTTCTGTAGGACCTACACAAACTACATGTAACATTTATGAAAATTGTCCTATGCAATGCAGTCATATGTGACACAATCATCTACAAATACCAACCATCATTTGCACTACAAGTATTAAGTTCAACTGTTATGTGCAATATATTTCTTTATTCTGTCCAATACACTGCCAAAGACAATAGAAATAATGAGAACTAGAACTAGGACTAGGACTACTTTTTTCATTCCTGATATGTATCCTTCACCTCATATTGTACATAGAGCTTCCATTACATTGTCCAGTAGGATTGTATTTCATCTTCGATACATCTTGAACATTTAAAGCCTTACTATAAGCTTTTTTTTTTTTTTTACTTCTACTATTTATACTGCATTAAAAAGGAGAAGCTCTCCAATTTTGTTGTACATTTTGTATAATGACAATAAAGACCATTCTGATTCTGAACATAAACCAATTTTTGCAATAACCTCACTATCAATATCTGAATGAATAAATCATAAATTGATGTTTGACTGGGTGATTACAGACACTGATTGGACATGAACCTGCTCCATTCACTGTTTTAGTGAATCCCTTGTTAATAATCTGGTTCATGTTCAAATCTTGGGAATATGCTAACACAAAGGACTCATGAACCACAAACAAGCTTCTGTCTGTCCCTGTGGCAGCTCAGCTCACAGCCCCCTGGGAACTATGATGTTTGACAAAGTGTCAAAAATCGTTGGCTTTTGAGTTGAGACTTCTTTGATCAGTATAATTTTAATAAGCTTTGGTAGTGCATTCACGATGGAGGCGTGGAAACGTTTGCTCCTCAGATCAGGGTCTTGGATCACTCCAGAGATGCAAAACAAAGCTAAATTCAGGCAAGAAATTTTGTATATGGGGTGAGAGATGAGCCTGACATTCATGATCTTAAAGGCTTTTTCATAGTTATGGCTTTGACTTGTAGAAGTGCCAAAGTTGCTACCACACTGCCTCAACCTTTGAAAACTCTGTGGGTTTTTCACTCTTCTTCAACGAAGTGATGATTTCAATTAGTGTGACCCAGCAAAATTCAGGATCATATTTATGATTTATTATATAAGAAATTAAAGTTAAGTTTAAATTTTTGAAAGACATTTGCATTTCATGTATGTACATTTCATTCCACATATAAATGTTTGTTTGTGACATCAGTGCTTCCTTTGCCATTCAAAATGAATCCTGATTGTAAGGAATTGGAGGGAACAAGAGATTTATGTGGATCAAGAAATGGAAAAGTGTCCAGAGAGTTGCAGCCAGAGTTGGAAAGGGTTGTTGTTTGTATGTCAATGTATTATGTAACAAACCATAAAACATTTTATCCTGAATTTTGCTGGGTCAACCTTTACAACTGTTTTTTTATATAACTAAATATGCAGGTTTTTGATAATAAATAACATAATATAAATGTCTAATATAACTAAAATAATGATATTTTTAGTCTAGTTGGTTTTAGAATAAGGTGAACAACAGGTGCAATAATGCTGCAAAGGCTCATAAAAAATTACACACCTTCAACTCAAAGCAATGCAAATTTCAAGATGCAGACTGGTTAGAATAAGTATAGTGTGGATTACACCTCAAACAGAGAAGAAGTGCTGCAAGAAGGAGGAGAGAGAAAGTGATGAGGCTGTGTGCTTTCTAAGTAAAGTACAACCCCAGTTCCACAATTCCACAATTCCAAGACACAGTCTGCATGTGTTACAACAGTGTGGCCTTGTCGTAAAAGAGTGCGGCTGCTAGACTGGCCTGCCTGTGACCAGACCTGTCTCTGACTGAAGATGCGTGGAGCGTTATGAAGCGCAAAAAAGGACAACAGAGACCTCGAACTGTTGAACAACTGAAGTTGTACATCAACAAGAATGTGAAAGAATTCTAGCATCAAAGCTTCAACAATTAGTGTCCTCAGTTCACAAACACTTGTGGAGTGTTGTTAGAAGTAAAGGTGATGTAACAGAGGGAAATATGAACCTGTCAAAGCTTTTTAGGAACATGTTGCAGCATCACGTCTAAACTTCAGTGGAATTGGGGTTGTGGTATTTGTTTTACTTTGTATTTTTTTTACTTTGACATGTGTTTTGGTGTTTGTTGCTCTCACATCTCTACCTCTGCATCCCTTGACTCGTCAGCATAAAGAAAACCACTCACATCTCCTCCTGTCTTATGTCATCTCATGTGTAGCTCCCTGTTTGAGGTTTTGCCATTAATCCAAACATTGTGAGTCCTGGATGATAGAAGGGAAATAAACTGATGCAACCAAATCACATTACAGCAGGAGTTTTTTTGTCCTGGAAAACACTGGAGATCCTAGTGTGACCTGTTCTGGCACGGCAGAGTTCAGGGAAAACCTGCAAGAGCCAGACCAAGGATTAAACTATAGCACAATGGCATGACAGTGCACCTGGATTGCTTAACTGGACTTGAGGTTTCTCCAGGCTGCTTCCCATCCTTGGTCACGTATCACACAGCAGGGGGGCATGTCTCTGACTTTGCTCTTTTATTGTGAATATTTGCTGTTTCCTTTAAATCAGAGCGCAGAAAGCAGAGAAATCAGCAGCTGATTTCATCTCCCTGTGCAGCTGTACATGTTGATATTTGCTGCACTTCCTGCTGTGTTATGTCAGAGTTTTTTCTGTTTCTATTTGCAAGAGGTCAAAGTTTAATTAACGATACTTTATGTCCCATGATGCACTGGGCCTGCGAGAGCATCTGTCACCGGGGGAACATTGCAACCAATTTGTCATCTGGAGAGGGAGAAGACTTTAATCCTGCTGCTGAAGAGAGAAATGTCCACAGAAAGATGGAGACAGGAGCAGAGAGAGGATGGAAGGAGTGGAACGGTGCAGAGATGAAGACGAGAAGGAGGAAGAAGAGGCGGAGGAGGAGGAGGAAGAGGGAGACAGTAATCCTGTCTAATTCACTTAGTGTTGCGCTGAGGGAGCAGGACACTAAGAGGATTTGGGACATTCTCTAAATTAGATCAGCAAGAATAACAAACTGCAAGGAGAGGTAGAGTGAAGGGGACGAGGGGGCACACTAGGAGAGGTGGCGAGAAAGAGGGGGCACATGAGGGAACGAGGGAACATGGGGAGTGAGGAGGATGCTGGGAAAGGAAAGATAGAAAAAGGTGCAACAAAAATGGACTGAAATCTAAGGAAACAGGTGAAAATAGGTTGCTGTTTTCAATCAGGGAAAACATTGAGTTGGAGGTGCCTTTGAGCAAGGCATTCAACCTCCTGTCGGCATCAAAATGAAAAGTTTGCTTTTTTGTACAATTCTGACTCAAAGCAGAGCTGGTCTTTGAAAAATTCTCACAGAGAGCTCACACACGAGGGAAAATAACGGGCAGTAAAGATCTACTTAGAAAAAGTTGAAAAGATTATAAATGTGGTCAAAGAGACATCAGCAACCTTTTGACTCGTGGAACAAAAATATTCCCCTCGTGTCTCTGATCACATTTGGTTTCCCATCACCTAAATCCAAACACTCCCATAATCCAGCGTTTCAGTCTGACATATGATTAATCTGCGGCTCTAAACTCTGACTTTTACTATTAGTGATATTAACTAGGTGTTAAGTTGTAATCTGCGCTAAAGCCCTTAGCAGAAGTGTATGCTGAGGTTGACAGTGGCTGGTTGATCCATTCATACTGTAATACTGATCCTGTTACCACTACTAGCTACAGATCACTCACACCTACTTACACCGCAGTACGATGTGATTTAACAGCTTTACTGCACATTTGTAAATCTTATTCAGGGTCTTATTTAAATGGTTACATCATGCTGTCTGTTCAACCAACTTCATTACAGCATGAAACATTCAAGAGTGACATTTTCATATATTCATTGAACTAATTCAGCTATTTTGAATGGTTTTGTCTCATTACAGGCTCATACTTAAAAAATTACAATAAATTCAATCTTGCTCTTTTATGCATGTTAGTGGGATAAAGATTGCAGCAACAAACTTAGAGAGAGGATCTAATTAAAAACACCCTACAGTTTGATTGAGCTAAAATCATAATCAAGCAAAATGACTTCTCAGGGAGCATAAGGAGGACATGAAATGAGGATTTCCTTTGTAGAAGCGACCAAAACTAGGAGTGAACATATATATATATACATATATTTATTTATTTATTTATGGGAGAAAAAAGATGTTCTTGTTTTTTGTCAGTTTGGCAGTGATGCTAGCAGGGCTGTGTCTTCAGAGGTACTTCAGGGCTCTGGCCCCCCTTTGTAACCTGATTGGCTTTTGCTGGTGTCAACTCAAGTGGCATCCTCCAGTCAATAAATCCTACAATTCTATGATTTCATTCAGCAGTTGTTTTTGTCAAAGGTGATGTACAATATAAACAAGATTATCCTCCAGTTTGAAATCTTGTTGGTTTTTGTGCCAATTAGCCCTTTATGATCAAAGCTAGCAGAAACCCAATTGTTTGCTATTTGCAAAAAACATCACATCCGTTTCTCCTGTAGTGTGAGGTGTGTTTAGAACAATTTTTTCAGTCGGATCCACTCAAAAGGTCTTGGAATGAGAGATCATTTATAATGAACTTGTTTAATATTTACGACTAGAAATCTTGTAGTATGTGGTCTTCTCTGAGCTGACTCAGCTGACAGATGAAACAGGATTTAGAGACACATGGATCTGGTTTCATGGACTTCCAAAATGGAAGACCAACTTGTTGATTCTTGGCAACAGCATGAGTTTTTATGCTACGTCCATCTATCTATTTTCTTAACTGTCTATCCTGTTCAGGGATGCGGGTGGCTGGAGCCTATCCCAGCTGTCATTGGGTGAGAGGCGGGGTACACCCTGGATTGGTCGCCAGTCAATCGCAGGGCTGACATAGAGACAAACAACCATTCACACACACACACTCAAACCTACGGGTAATTTAGAATAATCAATTAATCCAGTGTGGGCATGTTTTTGGTCTGTGGGAGGAAGCCGGAGTACCCGGAGAGAACCCACACATGCACGAGGAGAATGTGCAAACTCCACACAGAAAGGTCAACTTTGCCTGAACAGGGAATCAAACTGGTAACCTTCTTGCTGAGAGGCTGCAGCGCTACCTGTTGCACCAGTGTGCAGCCCTTTTTAATATTGCATTTCTTTCATTTCATTTATTTTTTGAAAAAGTGAGGTCAGTGAACCAAGTTTAAGTGTTGTCTTTTATTTTTTCTTTAACCCTGAAGAGTGATTTTTAACCACTGTTACCTGGTCTGACTTTTGGTTCTAAAACATCAGGAAAAAATGCCCCGCACTTTATTTAAAGAGATTTTAATTCAGCTGTTTTGTAATGGATTTTGTTTTTATTTCTATTGCTCGAGCCCAGGTTTATGTAAAAAAAAAAGAGGAACAGTTTATTGAATTTATTAACTGTGTGTTTGTGTGTACCATTGTCTCTGTAAACATGGTTTTGCTCTCTCTTTGTAGACGGTCCATTTGCATGTGTATGTGTGTGTGTGTGTGTGTGTATGTGTGTGTGTGTGTGTGTGTGTAGCCGTGTGTATTTGAGCGCGTGTCCAGCGCGTGTATGCTTGGCGGCCTTGGGATTAGGAATCGATTAAGAGGAAAATGGACTGCAGGCCGGCAGGAGGGAGGAAGACGGGAGGGAAGGATGGGGGGGGGGGGGGGGGGGGGGGGGGGGGGGGGGGGGGGGGGGGGGGGGGGGGGGGGGGGGGGGGGGGTGATGGGAAGGCTGGTGGGCTCTGGCAGCAGCCTGTGGCATGATTACACTGCCTCCAGAGCAGGCTGACCACCAGCTTGTTTGTGAGGGATTAGAGCGAGGAAAGAAATGATTCATATTTCTAAGTCCTGAGTGTATCTGCGTCTGTGTCTCTGTGCTCAGAGCCCATATGCTGCTGCTGCTGCTGCTGCTGCTGCTGCTGCTGCTGCTGCTGTAGGGGATTACAGCAACACACCGTCTGCAGGGCACGAGAAGATGTCTATGTACCTATAGATATATATAGGTATGTCTATATATCTTTGTATCCCACTTTGTGCATGGTCTTTGCTTACAACCTAAATCAACTGCACAAAATATAAGTCATAGAAAGAATTAATGTTAAAGTATAAAACTGAGTTGTCACGGTAAAAGTGCAACAGCTTCTGCATGAGGAATGTAAATGAGCACCCATCACAGCCCCAGCTGGTTACTCAGTGCAGTGAAGTGCACTTTGTAATGAGCTTTTGGGCTGTGTGGCCGGGTTATGCTGTGTCACCGTGAGGCTGAACCCACTTCTCCCTGTTCTTGAGCTAAATCCCAGTCAGAAGGCAGTGCCTCACTGTTACTGGGCAAACTGGATTACGAAGGTGCTGCTACCAGCCAAGAACAGTAGAAGGAGTCATGGCATAGCATAGCAGTGCTAAGTGTTTGGATATGAGGTTGAACTTCATTGTAGGGTTGAATTTAACATGAGGAGTAAAACCTTTGAACTGATATAATTTAGACCCTTTTTTGCTTACGATAGAGTTGAGGGGTGTTTTATCTTGGTTAAACAGAAGCTGTGATAACCCAGATCCATTTACTCAAGTACACATGATGAAGAGGAGCAGCTGAAGTTCAAACTGAGCATCAGAATAGAGAAGACAGGTGATTTAAGAGACTTTAAAAGTGGCATGGTCGAGTGACAAACAGCTGGTTTGATGATCCCAAAGGTCAGAGGAGAATGGTCAGACTGGTTGGAGATGTTAGAGAGGGTTAAGGTCTGCAGAAAAGCACCTCTGAACACAACACGCCCAACCTTGAAGCAGATGGGCTTTGAGAGAAAAAGACCACACTGAGTGAACCCCTGTCAGCTGAGAACAGAAAACTGAGGCTACAATTCACACAGGATCAACAAGACTGGACCATGGAGACTGAAAAACACTGCCTGGTCTGATGAGTCCAGAATTCTGCTCCACATTTAGATGGTCGGCTCAGAGTTTGGAGGAAACAGCACTAAAACATGGATCCACCCTGACTTGGATCAATGCTGATGGAGACTTCCAGCAGGAAAACACTTCATTGGCTCAAATTGTCTCAAACTGCTTTCCTCAACACGACGATGAGTTCCTTGAACTCCAACAGCCTCCACAGTCACCAGGTCTCAGTCCAGTAGAGCTCCTATGGGATGTGTTAGTACAGGAGATTCTCATCATGGGTGTTCAGCCCACAAATCTGCAGCAGCTGTGTGAAGCTGTCATGTCAACATGAAGCAAAATCTAAGAAAAAGGTTTCCAGCTCTTTCTTAAATCAATGCCCCAAGACTTGAGACTGATTTGAAAGTGTGAAAGAGGTCAAAATGACACTAACAAGGTGAAAAAAACAATTTCAGTGGCTGCAGTCAAGAAAAATCAAACATATGAGGCAGAAAGAAACCAACAACATAATGCTGGTTTCCTCTTGAGACCATATTTTGAAGGTCTTGGTTTTTATCTCAGATACAAGAGCACTAGACTTCAGACCAGCACGGTAACTGTATTGGTGGGATAATAATTTAATAATTAATGTTTTATTGAACTGCTCCTGACTGACCAATGTTCAGATCAGTGGCTTTAAACAAATACAAGGATTTCTTTAAATGAAAAAAAAAGTTAAATAAATTTGTTCAGATTTGGGAATTTTGCACACTGCTTTGAAAGCTTTACAGACACCTTGCTTTTGTCTGTCAAGTGTATTCTAAAGAAGATTAAAGAGCGAATGCCCTTTAACTGTTTAGTCTTGTCATGGTCTTTAAGACTGCTTTTTATGGTCTTGGCCTTGTCTTGGCCTTGGCTTGTATAGGTCTCGGTCTTGACTCTCAAAAGTCTTGGTCTTGTCTTGGTCCTGGATGGTGCAGTCTCCAGTACAAAACTATTATTTTGTGTTTGTTTATGTGCAATAAGAAACTCATTCTGGTGACCCTGCACTAACATTAGAGAAAAAATACTTTCACTCCTGTTTGAGGCCTGTAATTCCCCTTTACATCAGTGGAAAGAGAAGAAAACTGAACTGAGTGGGGAATGGCCTGTGACAAGGGAACATCTGTTGGGATTGAACCGTAACTGCCTGACAAAACCATTTCCAGTGTCACTAAAACCAGCAGCTCTAGATGATTACAATACTTTATTCCAGATAAATTTTAAAAAAGCATCTAAACAGGCCGATGTGCTAAAACCTTTCATCCAGTGCCCTCGTAGTGACCCTGGTGGCCCTGAGCCTGACCCTCTAAACATTCACCAATCCAGAATAATCTGCCCATCTCTCATTCTTGGGTTTGGGACTGGCTGGAGCATTGGGAATCGGTATTATTGTTGTGTCTAATCTGTTTTTTGGAGCTCTCTGCCCTGCTCCCTCTCATCTCTGCCTGATGCCACTCAACCTCGTGTTTGGATTATTGGAACGCTCACAGAAACTGATTCCCAGTGTCCCCTCTCTGGATGTGCCATGCTCCTCTTTTCTCCCAACACAGTCCCCACAGTGTGCAGAGGGATTAAACATGACACAGGTGTGGCCCTGCAATACTCAGAAAAAAACATTTAATCCAGTGAGTCAGAAAACATGCACAGTGACACCAGAGTTTTAATGAAGTTGTTTAATGTCTCAGAAACATCATCGCTAGCTAGCATGGTAGTGGTGAGACTGGTCAAACACAGGAGACAAATGAAATATACAAAATAATTCATGTCAGAAAAATAAGCAGAGAAGATTAAAGTAATGCAAAAGATAAAAGTACAGTCAGCATAAACAGCATTGCATCCTATTACTGCTACTTTTATTGGATAAACCCCTGAGTTTGAAAAAAAAGAAGAAGAAGAAGCAGAAAGCAGAAAAACATAAAAAGAGTTGGCAGTTTTCTAGAAATTAAGAAAGAAAGATTGTGTAGGAGGGTGGAGCGTCTGTGTAACACCTCATCGCTGATACCAGACATGATCGCATTTTCAAGTCTTTTTATATTTACAAAAAAAAAACAACAACAACAAAAAGTTATTAGCAACGTCCATGTCAGCTGAAGACATATTAATGATGATAATACTGATAATAATATCAACTTCAAAACAAATTAACACAATTTTACTTCAATGAATCCACAATTTTTTAAAGAAACATAATATTGTTTAAATCTAATACAAAAATCAAAAGATACATCAAACACATAAAGTGGAAGCCATCACATCTTTACAGGTCGGAGTTGAGAGAGGCACCGAACTCTCTGTGCAAAGGGGGGGCTGCAGAGCGGCCCAGTCCCTTCCCTTTCTCTGGTGCAGTCTTCTCTCCCGTCGAACACCTCACTGGAGCAGTTCATCAGCAAACATGTTGATGATGAAGTCTACTAGTCACTCCATCAACGACCTGCTCCCCTCGTGCAAACGCGTAGGTGGCGTGTGGGGGAGGGGGGTCTGCTGCCAACGGCCACAAAGCGCCCATTGTTGCACATATCGTCTGGAAGTGATCCTATTAAACTAACAATGTACGAGCCACTCTGCTAATGATTTCAACCATGCTCAAAGGCAACAGGTTTGTACTGCAGTCACCTGAGTGACCAACTCTACGCCCCCACAGGCCGCAGAGGGTCTGTATCACACAAGGCTACTGGGAGTCATCAGCTGTCTGTCTGCGCAACTTTGCCATTCTGTGTGAAATGACTGGCCGTCCTGTAAACACTCCCTGTACAGATGTCAGTTTGGGTTGGTTGAGACTCAAAGCTTTTTGACTCAGCTGGCTGATGAAGAGCAGCTTTATGAAAGAAATATATCACATAAAGATACAAGACAAAGTCTAGAAGGAAGAATAAACATAAGCTTCAGCTCCTTGAAGGTTAATTCAAAGTCTTTGTTTCTTCAGTAAACTTTTAGGTGACTGAACTGTTGTGCTGTGGCTTCTCTCTTTACAAACAGCTGTGGTCCAAGTCCAGATCAGTCAAACACTTTCTGATTGAAGCTCATTCAAAGAAATCAGATCGACATTACTTCTCTGAACCCAAGACCGCATGATTATTACTCAGAAAGATGCAGCCAGCAAAAGCCAAGAGGCCTCTTTAGCTCACATCACTCGTACCGTCAGTAATCTAATCAAACTGTATTTAAATCAGTGATTTTGAACTTTGAATCGACTGAGCTGGAATCTTGTGTGCTTTCTTTGATTTCTCAGCTGATTTTTTCATGCCGCTTTACTAAGAAACACTACTGTAATCTTTGTTTCAATCAAGCCACGCATCAACAGATCAGTTTACCTCCACTCTTATTTTTGTGAAACAGCTAAAATGAGGACACGAGTCCAGCTGATTGGTTCTTCATCTTGTCTAGTCGATTATTTTTGTGTCCCAAAGTATCGTCCTTTTTCCTAACACACACCAAAAACAATCAAGGTTTGTCAAACCTGTTTTGATTTTGTTTGATTTCTCACTCCTTCCCCTGTCCCCTCGCCTCCCAACTCCCATTTCTTAGTATCTACAAGACCTGGAACTTCCAGGAGTTCTGGTCTTTGTAGTCCAGACAGTCAGTGGCATTGAAATTGAGCTTCCAGGCAGCTTGGTCCTTGTAGTCTAGACAGTCGACGGCTCCGAAGCCCAGAGAGGCGGCTGTGTAGCCCTGGGAGGAGAGCGAGGCGGGGGACTGGCTGAGGGGCCCCCCCATGGAGGAGGCGGTGATGGGGCTCAGGGCCCCTCCGGTGCCTGACAGCTGCGGGTGCATGGGGGACAGGTAGGAGCTACAGTCCAGGCCTGTGAAGTAGGAGGAAGAGCCTGCGTAGCTCTGGCTGTAGGCTGGAGCCTGGGTGTAGGTCATGGGGTAGGTGGTGGTGCGCTGCATGCAGGGGGTGGTGGAGGCAGACAGGGGGTCGGGCAGAGGAGATATGGAGGCCGGGCTCCAGATGGAGACTGTGGCACTGGCTGAGCTGGAGCTGGGGGTGATGGCAGTGCCTGGTGGAGGGGGTGGAGGGCTGTAGGGTCCGTTGGTGGGGTTGGCACTGGCTTCAGTGTTGGCCTCACGGGCGGGGGACGCCTTCTTTTTAGGGGGCCGAGGTTTGGACTGGCCTGTGCTCTGCTGCTGCTGCTGGCGGCACTTTGCACGACGGTTCTTAAACCAGACCTGGAGGAGAGAGGGGAGGAGGTCAATTATCACTTTAATACTCCTGTCAGTCTGTTCTTAAACTCAGGACTGAGGACAGACTAAGAACTTTTCACTTCCTTTTACTGAGAGTAAATCACAAACAGAGCTGGAATTTCAGGATCAGTCTCATTAGAAGCTTTTGATGTGGGTGTGATTTAATGACCTAGAGGCACATACATCTGCTTTTATATTTTTAAGATTATGATCAGTGTGTCTGTGTTTAACATATTATAAACACTTCTTTAACTTTATATGTATATAATTCATGTATTCATATATATGAATGCTCTTTAATTCATAAATGAGTTTCTCTTATTGGGATAAAAAGTAAATTGTAACCCAGAAATTTAAAATATGAAGCTGTTACAATTACTAACTGCTTACATAATATCATTATAAAAATAAAACAGATGAATAAAATGTCAACTTTTTTCTTACCTGCACTCTGGACTCCGGCAGGTTGATTTTCAGGGCCACCTCCTCCCTCATAAAGATATCTGGATAGCGGGTTTTGGCAAACAGCGCCTCGAGGATGTCCAGCTGTGCGCGCGTGAAGGTGGTGCGCTCCCGACGCTGTTTGCGCGGGGTGCCTGCAGGAAAAAAAGAGAGAGACTTTTAATATCATCAAGTTCTTTTGCACCTATGCATCATTCTTTTGCGATTCATATTTTGAGTAGTGTGCGGAAAAAACAGGACATTTCCAAAAGACAATCAAATGTCTTTTTATTCATTATTTCACTCATAATCGAATAAATGGATAAAAGTTTTGTTACTATTTACATCCAACGAAAAATTCTGTTTTTTTAGTTGTTGTCCTGGAGCTCCATTTTATCGTGTTCTGCATTTTATAAGCTGCCGAGGATGGCAATTTTAAAACATGTTATGTTAAACATTTGTGGTAAAACACCAGCAGTAATTAAATACACATTAATCTGCATCATGTCTCACAAAACAATTATCCGACTATATGTTTTTATCTGATTAAGAGTGTGTTGGTTTTATTTTTATAAAATCTATTTATTCACTATCATGCAAGGTTTAAATTTTCCTTTGGTTTTATTTCGTATTATGAAGGCATTCCGAAACGAAATATTCAAAGGGGGGAAACGAAAAGCATCGATATCTGTTAAAAAATGGTTTGTAATCTTTGTTCATACAAACTCTAATCTGCGTCTGAAAGGCCAAGCTTGTAACACGCCTTCTGGCATCAGTGCCAAACTTCAGCATCGTTCAATTTAAAGTCTCCGCTCAGAGATGACAGATGACAGATGCAGATCAAACCATGAAACCAAACAGAACAATGTTATAAGTGTTCATTCATGACAAACACAAGCTGGTAAAACAATAAAAAAATAAGCATCTTTTTGTAAATAGGTTAGATGATGAGAGCGACAGCTTGGGGTTTGTCCTGGTGTTAAGTCTGTGTGTGAACAGACTGTGTTTCCATTCACACACAGAATTTTATTGTTTTTTGACTCCATAATCCGCAGAAATTATAGGTCATGTGAACACATGTTTGGTTTCTGAAAAATAAAACTAGTGTTTTCATTTACTTAAGGCATAACTTGTAAGAAAATAATGGAAGATAATGACATTCAAAGGCATGCGCCGTTTTTACGCACCATTTTACGCACGAGTAATATTTTACATTTCCTGTTAATAATTACAGATTTTTTATTTTAAATATGCTTTTCTTGATAGAGACAACAACGAAACGAAAGGCTTAAATAAAACAACTTAAAATAAAGACAGTCACGTGTAAAAGGCCTTTACTTACTGGGGTATCCAACGGCGGCGGAGTGGAGCAGATCCATGCCCGGGCCGGACAGCGTTAACCCGTTCACGGCGTAATGGGGTTGCTTAATGTAGGACATCATGCCTCCTGCCGGCTTTAAAACACTCCCTCACTCCCTCACTCTCTCACTCCTTCTCTCAGACCGGGGGCCGGGTCTCCCAGCTAGTCTCCAGGGGGTGTCTCTCTCTCTCTCTTTCTCTCCCTCTCTCTCTCTCTCTCTCCCTTTTCAGTCACTCCCTCCCTCTCTGTTTTTCTTTTCCCCAGAGTTGTTTGTCTCCTAGTTTTTGTTTTTTACTTTTTCCTCTCGACCTCCTCTTTTTCTACCTTTGTGCTGCTGCTCTGACAAACAGCTACTGAAACAATCACCTCAGTCACTGAACTGCACTATCAACGGGCCAGCGCCTTCCCACCGGTGTCAACCTGACGCGTAAAAATGAAGCTGATCTACGCGTCTGATTGGCTCGTTTTCTACCCAAAACATCAACAACCAAAATCAAACAGAGACTAAAAGCTTCCACACCTCATAACAGAATGATACAGGCTAACCTTTTTTGGGCGAAAAAAAAGCGCACTAAAGCAGATTTTCTATGAAAGTTGTGCGTAATTGCGGTGCGCACCGACGTCGCCAAGGGTAATGTGCCAAAAAAGCAGAAGTCCCACAACAGTTTTGTTGTCCACGGTCTGAATGATGCTGAAAAAGTCTGAGTGGTCCCTGAGAGGAGAGGATCCGGATCTGCAGAGTGGACAAGTGAGGCGAGCAAGAAGAGGCTGGCTAATTAGAAGTAACTTCTTACTCAAGTAGTCACCCAGAGCCCTCCCTTCTTCTCCCCACCACCCTCCTCTCTCTCTCTCTCTCTCTCTCTCTCTCTCTCTCTCTCTCTTCCTCTCTTTTGTGCGCGTTCGTGACAATTAGCGCGCAGATGGACTGTCAAATATTCATTTTGGGCTTGCGGTTCTAATTTAGAAGTTTTGATGGTGATCGTTTTTCAAATTAGATTATATGTTTTATGATTTATTTTTGAAATAAACAGCACTTTTCATAACAGGAGCACTGACAGAAACCTGTTGTTGATTAGTTTACATAAAATCAGCTAAGTTTAATCGGGAAAAGGCAGTTAAAAACTGAGACATGTCGGGCTTTGAGTTTTCACGCTCTAAAAACACATTTTGAGAGTTACTCTCGTACAAAAAAAACTTAATTTAAGCAACTCAGAGTTGAAAAAAAAATCTTACTTTTTTTCTCTAAATTGGCCTCCTATAATAATTAGACGACCCCGCTGGAGTGAGAAGGCCGAGGTAGAACCACAGAGGGGCGGTGAAGGGGGTACAGGGCGGATTAAAAGCAGCACAAAGAGCGCGTTGTTCTGCAATTAAATCCCCTTCTGATCCTCAACATGCTCCCTTCAGTCCATTCATCCATTCATTCACTACATCCCTATATAATAATAATAATAATAATAATAATAATAATAATAATAATAATAATAATAATAATAATGAGTGTGGTTGTCCGGTTCCACTCGTTTTATTAAAGGACTTACATGAATGTTAAATGACACCCTTGCCAGGTTGAATCTAATGGCAAGTGTTCTTCACAAAAATGAAGAAAAAACACAACTTTGAGACTAAAAGAGGAGGATAAAAAGGTCCAATGACATAAAATAGTAATTTTCTGAACAGTTTTCTGCACAATTATTCAAGCGTACTCCGACAACTTTTGTCTAAAATAAATGTAAATATTCTGAAATTGTCTTGAAGCTCTTCATATAGGCCTATCCAGTCAGTGCGAACATTTTGCTAATTTTGGTTTATTGCCTACTTTTATCACCATATGCATAAATTTGGCATAGACCTTTGTTCCTCTCTTTTGTATTGTTTGTCGTTTATGTTGTGTTCGTGTCCGTTTTTCCTCCTCTGTCTCTCCTCTGTCTCTCCTCTCTGCGCTGGCTCGGCCTGTGCCATCCAGACAATTTCACAGTGTCCAAAGCCGATTCTCTGCGCTTGTTAATTGAATCGGATTTCTTATAGTTTAAAATCCACACACACACACACACACACATACACACACAGAGCAGAGACACACACAGACCCATGTAGCTACAGCCCAAACTGTATAAGGGGTTTATCTAGCTGTGTAAAGCCAAAGCGGAGATATAAAGACACACAGAGCGCGACAGAGAGACTTTAACCAGCCTGTGTGAAACTGCGAATGAGGCTTCACCTGCTCAGGTAAGTGTGTGTGGCAGTTTGAGTGGGAAAGAGGCCTCCGTGTATGTATGTATGGTGAGTGTGTGTGTGGGTATTTGGATACCACCTGTGTTGAGTTGACTCCTGTCTCGTTCACATACACTAGTGTTGAGTGTTTATTGAGTGTTCAGTGTGTGGTGGAGCTGCAAAAGACAGAGGAACGAGCTAGCCATGGCGACAAAAATGTCTCGAGACAGAGAAAAAAAACTGCGCGAGCTGCCACAGACCTTTGATATGCCTCAGAGCGCGCGACACAGCGCGTGACCCTCATATGCACGCGCACACTTCTCGCGCTGGTTTCCCTCAGACTGTGATGAAGGTTTTTTTAATGGCGTAGGCCTGATTCTGTAATGTAGCTGCGTTTTCCTCTTCATATATTCACCCGCTCTTCTATTCATACATGCTTTTTTTCACAGCACAATTCTGAGGAGGCATAATCGAAATAAAAGCAAAATTCTGAGGGTCCAGCAGGCCTGTTGTTTTCGTAGTGATGGTATAAAGTAGCATCTTTTTCTACTACGAGAGCTTCTGCCTCTACATTTTCGCTACTATAAAGGAGATAAAAGGTTGAAAATTAAACAAAGTCCTGTTAAAATAAAATGCCAAAAAGGACCCAAATATACTCATCTGATTTATTTACGAATGTGTCTTGGAAAATAGTCACGTTTTTAGGTTTAAAAAAAGAGACATTTTATGGCCCTTTGTTTATAAGATTATCAACACATTGAAAATAATAACATATAGCAATAGTAATAATAGTTGTTTTTATATAACAGGAAAATTAGAGTTAGATAAGTTCCCTGGCTCCATTAGAGTAAAGGTGGCCATGGGATGATAGAATAAACCCTTTTTGCAAACAATGAGTGACTTGATGTAAATTTTACCAAACCCTTATCAGTCTTCTAGTTATAAATAAGAAACAGAGATTGGTACATACAGCAAATAAAATTTGTAATCCCTGCAACATGAGCCCCAAAGTTACCAAATGCTAAATGTGAATTCGTAGTTTTCTTTTCCTTTCTTTCTTTCTTGCTTGAGTCTATCATTTATTGATTCAATTTTCCATTTTCCATACTTGAGAACATTCTTCATTCCTTTGTTCTTCAGATAGGTGAATTTTAATGGTGTTAACCTACAGGTAGCATGAAAGGATGTATTACTAATATCAAATGCATGCATAATAATGTCCATTATTCATTCATGTATTAGATCTAGATCAAGCTATTGAGTTTATATTTGTGTTTATATTTGTGTGACATGATGTTTGTGTGGAAATGGTGATGAAGTGCTGCTGGTAGTTTGGACGCACTAGGACCCAGAGCAGACGCAAATTAAGGACAACCAGCACATAAGAGGCTTAGTGCATCTAATCTAGACTCCTGCACACACACACACACACACACACACACACACACGCACGCACGCACAAACAGAACATTTCATAAACATCCCATTTGAAACAAGCACGCACACATCCCCAGAGGCAAACATAGCTATTGTATTTTCATTTAGTTTTCATTTTCTCCAAACTCTTTTATTCCCCATGTTGACCTGCACTTCCGTCTCACTCTGTGCAGAACATTGGCCCATATGCTCCACTATTTCTGTCATCCCATTTCATTAGCAGACCTGTTTCCATGTGTCCTTCTGTGAACGAAGAGTATTCCTGATAATTATGGTCAAAAAGCAGAAACACATTTTTTTTCATCTGCTAGATCAGTGTATTTATTTTTATTTTTATCATCTGTCTGTTTTACCATGCAATCCAGATTAGAACCACTCCAACAAATCAACACTAAAAAAAGGATTTAAACAGAAATTTAAGGAAACTTCAGTGCAGGATACCAAAAACACATCATACTTCTGATGAAGGCTGGTTCTATCTTTGTCATGAGAAACCACATGCCTCACGTTTTTGTCCCAGTGTTTTGTAATGCAGAAAAAGAGCAATTTTTCCCAGAATCCTCTGTGGTGCACTGGTAGTGGTCATGTGCATTTCAGTTATTTGTATGTTTACATACATCATTATGATGAAAACGTGTAAAACGTGAACACTGTGTTATTATTTGTGTTTTCATGTTGTTTCTTATGACATCACATCCCATCAGACCCCCTCCCACACACAAACACAGTGTGTATAAACACACAAACACTTTACCAGCTGTTAAATACCTCTGACATCATGTTGTTCGATACACACACTGTATTTTGCATGTCTCTGTGTGCACACTGTGTGCTTATGTGTGTGAGTGTGTGTGTGACAGTCACACACTCACACATACACACACACGCACAGAGTTCAGCCGATTTATCATAATATGCTTTATCTGAAAAGTAAGTATCTTACCTCGGGATAAAGGGAGGAAAGAGGGGTTTGTGGCCAGATTGACAGAGGAAGGGTGGATGGAGAGAACCGAGCGCTCGCTGCACACAGACAGGGAGCAGAAACCTTCAGCTCTGAGGCTGGATCGATCACTATTGATAAGGTAAAGGGGCATTATGGGAAGAAACGGAGCTCAGAGGGAGCACTAGAGAAAGGGGCCACATTGGTATGTGTGTGTGAGAGAGAGAGCGAGAGGGAGAGGGAGACTGAGCAGGAGGGAGGCATGTGCTGCTTTGTGTCAGAAACTGGTGGAGAGAAAAAATGCAACTGGAAGAAACTGGGTGGAAAGTTAGAGACGGGGTGGGCTGAAGTGAAGGAAGAGTAGAGGAGCGTGATGATAAAACAGGGCAGAAGGGAAAGAGAGAGAGAGAGAGAGGCAGATGGGGAAGGGGGGGCATGGGAGGGGCGTGGGTTTGAAAGGGTCTTCTGTGAATTTTGTCCTGATTGAATTTCAGAGTCAGTTCAACAATTGATATGCTTTTATTTGGAAATGAAATTGGTTTGATATTTTTAAAGAGCAATTTTACAGCAACTGGTTATATGCTTGCAAGGTTAGAAGTTGTGTGTGTGTCTGTGTGTGTGTGTGTGTGTGTGTGTGTGTGTGTGTGTGTGTGTGTGTGTGTGTTTGTATTGAGGTCAGTGTGTGTTAACTCCTCATTAAATTGATGTGAGGATTACAGTGTATGAGACTGGGCCAGGCCATGTGTCACTCTGCACAGCACTCGTCATCCACGTACACACAAAAGGGCAGTATAGAGGTCCTATACTGTTTACGAGTTACATCCAATGCTCACACTGCTGTTATATACCATTAGTAAATGCATAAGTTGGCGCATATTCTTGTAGGAGCATTTGTGTGTGTGTGTGTGTGTTTGTCCTGTGAGTAGTGTTTGGTTGTCAGATGTCCATCAAGAGTCTGTGCTAAAGATATACTCAGGCTGCGGTCACTTATATAATGCAGACCTGCATAACAGTACAAACTATATACAGTCTACAAATGTATATATAACCTACTGGATTATCTATGAACATAGACGAGTAAAAGTAACTCCACCAGTAAAGCCTCTATGTCATTATATAATACTGAATATTGTCTGTGCAGTGTAAGTAGTTGATATTGGAATGACACTTGTATTCTAGTTTTAGGGCCGTATACCAACCTTAAATGATAGTTTAGTGTTTGTGTTGACTGTTATATACATATATCAAGCTCAGCAATATGTTCACGCTTTTAAATAAATAGAAACCCAACAGCGGCACTACCTCTCAATCTACACTGTACTTCACATTGATCAAATTAACCTTAACTTCTGACATCAGATCACTATGCAGGTGTTAAATTCTTATGTAATTTTTTTTTTTTTTTTCAATCTCCAGAAGTAGCATACTATTTAATACAAAGGCAAATAATACATTTTCCCAGCTCAATGCTCTAAAGACATGTATGCCCAAAGTCAAGCTCTGGATATCTTTTTGAAACACTTCAATTTAATATCATTTAACAGACTGAGTCCAGGTGTTTGCTTGTAATTTTCATTGGACTGATTCCTCTCCTTTGCTCCTGTATTCTGGAATAGATGTGTATAATGTTTTTCTCAACTTTTTTATAAACCATCCAAAGAAAATGCAGGATGTTAAAATGTAAGAAGAAAAATTTTAAAAAAAATCCAACATGGGCTTGTAAGGACCATAGACTGTTTAAACATAGTCTCATTGAGCTTGAATTGAGGTCACCACAAAAACTACTCCCCCTGGAGGCTGGCTGCAGTATCAGTCACTGAACCGCTCCCCCATTCATTTCAATGGGGCTGTGTTTAAACTCTAAAAAATAAAAACACCTCAAAGAAATGTTTGTCACATCCATATGCTGTGGTGATATGAAGTTACTATGTGGCTGCATTGTTTTCAAGTCCTATCTTTTCTTAGAAGTTTTCTTTTCATTAGTTATCAGACGTTTTTTTTTTAAAAAAAGGGTTGATGGTGATTGTTAGCTGCTGTTCTTGTGTATTTTCGTTTTTCAAGAAAAACAAAAGATGTTGAGGAGGAGAGCCAAGAAGAGACTAGACTTTTAAAAGAAAGAAATTAGACTTATTTGCAGTTTAGCTTCAAAGCTGCACAATGGTGCAAAGGTGTCAATCTATATACAGTCAATGCAGTCAGTGAAGTGTATCTGAACATAAATCTAGCAACTATCCAAACATAGTTTAGCATCATTATATAAAGGTAGGAGATCCAGATGTGTACCTCAAGCTAACATTCAATTTGGCGCCAAACAGAAAGATTGATTGATTAAAGCAGCATTTCTGAGGTGACTCTTTCAGTAGCCAATCAATTTTTAAGAGGGACCATGTAACCCATAGCTGCTCCTCTGGACATGTCCCTTAATGCTGCAGGCTTATTGCCGTGTGTTGCACAAAATTTTCAATCAGTTAGTCCCACTGATTGCACCAATTTCGAGGCAACAGAGGTTTACCTGTATAATCCCTAAAAATTAAATAACAGAACAGTTGTTGTGCAGTGTATTCTTCCTGTTCATACTGTCTTGTAGCTTTAGTCTGAGATGTATTCCTCAAACCTTCACTTAACTTACCTATTAACTTAGAATTCCCCAGCAAAAAAATTACTCCTGAGAATTTTCTGTTTGTTTTCTAATAAATTATTGATAAACTGAGCTTCATTCTATGACTTGGAGGCTTGAACCAGATGGAGAACTACGACACCCTGAAGGATGAACAAACAGCTGTAGGAATAATACACAGTCTGGAATAATAAACCCAGAAGATTTTGTTGTAACGTTTTTTAGTCATTTGTAAAGGGACATTTTGTTGTGGTGCTTTGTGTGCATCAGTTAAAACAGTCTCTCCATGAGTTCATCTGTGAGGAACGTCTGGACGGCATCTTGATCAATTTCACAGACAGTAGACCCCCTGCTGCGGCTATGTGTGTGTCCTGCTGTCTTCTGAGGGTCGACAGACCTCTAATCCACCGCAGACAGCAGCAGTGTGTGTGTGTGTGTGTGTGGGTGTGTGTGTGTGTGTGTGTGTGTGTGTGTGTGTGTGTGTGTGTGTAGTATGTCATCATTTAGCCCCCTCCTTGATCACTGTCTGGGGTTTAGCAGGATAACACCTGTTCATGCTCTCATACTCATACACTTCAAATACAATTAACAGAGCACTTTTCATGCATTCATTCCAATTTTTTTCTATAGCTTTAATTTTATAAATTTTTCTCTAATTTGAAGAAATTTTTTTTTTTTTTTTTTTTTTTTTACAATTTTCATGATGAATATTTCTCTTCACATTTTCTACATTTCTAAAAAATATTTTGTTCATCATTTTTATAGTGGAAAAAAAAAGTTTCTCTGGTGCCGTATGTTAGATATTTCATAAAAAAGATATTTATCATAATGTATAACAGTCTGACTTAAATGACAATCATACACATAATTATCACAAAACTTTTTCATATAAGAAAGTAATGCAGGGTTTTGGTGGTCTTGTCAGTTAGGAATATGTTGCAGTGTATTTGGTTCCAAACCTTTAATTATTTATAAGACATACATTTCTATGAAACATATTGCAGAGTCAGACATAATCAAAATACTTCAGTCCCAAAAGTATTATCAAATAATAAAGATGACGGTAACACTTTAGATTAGGAAACACATATTCACCATTAACTAGGTGCTTATTACCATGCATATACTATTGCACCATGAATTCAGACTTTTACATATATTAACTCGTAATTATTGCTTATTGACTACAAATTAATGAATATGTGTTCCCTAATCTAAAGTGTTACCAAGATGACATATTTCAAAACATGGAAAATAAAATCCAAATTCAAAAAATTTAACTTTACGGAAACCAAGATGTGCAAAACGTGTCATAATGTTTTTGATGGAGTCTTATTATGTTCACATACATGCAGGGTCTTCGTCTTCAGCTTGTTCAACATAGTCTGTGTGCATTCATGCATGGTTTCATATGTACTGCTTAATGAAGGGCTGTGTGTGTGTGTGTGTGTGTGTGTGTGTGTGTGTGTGTGTGTGTGTGTGTGTGTGTTGAGTTCAGTACAGTAGCTTGCAACCCCCCCACTGCCACCCGCCTCCACCTGCACCCCCACCCACCTCCATATGGCAGTAGACAGCAGTAGTAATCATGGAAGTGGAGCAACAGGCCCTGAGCCTCACTAATCCTCTGCCACACTCCGACACGTGCCACACTGATGCATATACCCACTGTGCAGACACACAAAAACACACTCACAAACACACACATACACACACACATGCAAACACAAGCATCTTTCTGAAGACACCATTCACCTCTGCGTGCAAACATGCTGCAGAAACCTTCGATGTTGACAAAAAAAATCATTATTCTCCATATTTTTGATCATGCTTTGGTTGTGTTTAAAGTCCAGGTTCACGCAACAAACCCAAGATTTCCTTGCATCATACCGAACACCATGTTAACACACACACCTTGTGACCTGAAGGCATTATTTCACATGCAATACCTTTAATGCTTCACTTTTCACTCTGCTCTTGCAATCGACTGTATAGAATTTTAAATGAAACTTTTGTATGAAATAAGTGCATGTACAAAACTATGTGCAGTGCAACTAACAAGTGCAACAAGCTGGTGGGAAATCACAAAGAGTTGCATTTTGAATAGTTAAAGCACCTTGCGCACACAAACACACATTACCCACCACACACACTTACACTCACAGCGATACACACAAAACCTTTTAACTGTGACGCACAGGGAGACAGGGCTACAATGGTTCTCTTATTGTTAATTGGCCGTTTAATCCTGAGGAATGCGTCTGATTAGTACCCGCCGGTGGGTCAGGATCTTGCTCAACACTCGCCTTCACAATGGACAGGCTGTAACTTAGATCTGGGAGCAGGCACACACACACACCAGTGTACACACAAACACACACATACACACACTCACACTCACAAGTGGACAAAGGTGTTCGCATAAACATTCAGAGTGCACAAAGAAAGCTGTAATGTGTGTTTGTGTGAGAGTGTGTGAATGTGTGTGTGGACACACTGGGGCCGCAGTGGCCTCACATACCCTCTGTGTGACCACACATATACAGCAATTTACCCAGCATGCATTTCTCTGTAGAGGAGCTATAATGAACAATAGTCAGATGCAAAAAGTGTGATTTGAAAAGTGTAAAGGCTTATGAGCAGACTGGATCATAAAGAACACTTTTCATTCCATCTCACACACTTACACTCTGCTGCACGTTTGAATATGTCCGTGATCAGTTACTCATGATGTGGGGATCCAATCTTTTTATCTGATTCCTATGAAAAAAGTAAACTTTGGCTCATCTTCCTTCCTAAATGCACTTCAGTTGTGAACTTACTGCACTTGAGTTTCAAGCTAAAGCATTGTCAGATTCTATAGAAAAAAACAAGATGATCTGTGAGACCAGGTATCAAGCCATTTTTTTTAACATTTATTTCTTCTTCACTAAACCAGGACAAACTCGTTGAGACTACTATTTTTAATTTTTAAGACGTCTCGCAGAAACAGGCTGCAACCAAGTTTCAAAACAAACCATGAGCAGCCCTACACACAGATACAAAATAAGACGTGATTGTAGAATGTTAGAAGAAATTGAATAATCGATATAACATTTAACAAAAATGACGTGGATCATTCATGCAGATGTACCATTCTCAGCCAAATGTGTCCGGCCACAAGTGATTTAAAACCACACTCAAAAAAATCCCCAAATCTAAAGTTTCTCCAATTTCAGGTCCTTTTCTAACTTTGGTCTCAACTTAAATCCCTTCTTCTTACTTTGCTGAACAGTTCTGACCTTTCGTACAGAGAAAAAGCAAAGCTGCTGAGACCAAAGATTTGAAGTTCTCTAAGCAGGAAGCAAATCTAAAAGTCTTTGTGGTTTGCAGTTTGAACAGTGTAAGGAGGACCCAGAGTTTACCCAAATCCTAAATCCCAGTCCTCATCTTACAATGATTTTACTTTAATTAGTCTCTTAAACTGGATATTTGTAGGAAGTCACAGCCATCAATATGTATACATTTTGTTTTCTCAACTCCAGCTTGATCATCACTTATCCAGGACTGGAAACAAAGCAGACAGTGGTTCAAGAAGTCACATTAAGAGTCCAAAAAACTGTCCTCCACTAATAAAGGTTACACTGTGCACAGAGACTTCAGTTTGTTGATCTGGAAAGAGAAAATGATGATTCTGAAGAGACAAGGGGGTTAACTCAAAAGGATCAAATACATCAGTAGTTTTTTTTTTACTAAAGCTACATGATTGAGTGAAAGAACGGATATCCTCCCAGAAAAAACTCCTTCGGTGGATATTAGTCATAAACTCTGATATTACTCGAGTTCAAGTCTTATGAATAGTTTACGCAAGAACAGTTTTAGGGTAAAACACAAAAGTAGTGTTGAGTTTCAGCCTCCCATTTACACTGAAACAGCATTTCAGCCGATCTAAACTTTTGAAAACACCCTCCAGAGTCGAATTTTTCTGACACACCATTTCCACTTTTGCCAAGTAAATTCCAAGCCGGCATTTTCACTGAAAATGCTGATGTCACGCTCAGTTTTGTGTATGCGCATTGAACCTCCACTGTGCCATGCGCAAACCGACAAAAAACAACAATACCGACCTACCATTTTGTTCTTTTGCCGCTGAATCTGCTGACCGTCTCCTAACTAAATATGCATTTATTACACTTTTTATGCAATCAGAGAAAAAGGTTTTTAGTATAAACTCCAGATGATCAGCTCATCTCTTCTTCAGCCTTAAACCTTTATTGTATAAATAACTCCAACAGTTATATCGCCATCTACAGTCCTGGCATGCATACTACGGCATTTTAAGTCTCATTGTTTCAGTGTAAATGCAGATTTTTTTTCACTATGTTTCTTGTATTTTAGGGTGAAACACTGCACAGCTTTGTCGTGCAAGCAGGGCCTCAAACTACTAAGTTAGAAAACATTCTTCACAACTTGATGGCTGCCTTGTTAACACATCTACAATAAGTTTCTCAAATGATTTCAGACATACTCTGAGTGAATTAGAACAGGAGCAGCAGTAACCTGAGCACAATTTGTGGCACAATGTGCAAGAAACCTTAGCATCACAATGACAAGGCAGTAGTATTGTAGTATTGTTAAAGTTGCTGGTGATGTCAAGGGGATTTTATAGCCCTTGACATCATCAGCTCTAAGTTTTTAACCTTTCAGTTTAATGTCTCTTGAACACAATTACCTGAATGTTGGGAACTTTTACCCCACCAGGCATCCATACTATTGCATTACTACCACCTTTGGTTATCAACCTCTCAGTTTGCATTCAGTAGAAGTGGTATTTTTAGTAAAGAGTGAGGAATAAAGTAGACTGTCTCTGGTATTCAGATTATGGCAACTAGGGTTTCACACATCATGCAGAAAGTTTTCATGTCACTTTGAATCCACATCACTGCATCAGTATTACACTTAGTTTCTAACCTTATTTTTCTGTTTTCAATAATAATGTGCTGGACCACTTAAATTACTTGTTTTAATTTCAAGTTAATTAATTTTTTTAAGTAAGTTCTGCCTTTGAAGTATAGTATACAATATTTTCATGTTTAAAATCTTTGACATTTTGACTTCTTTGACTATAAAAATCACATTAAAGCACACAGTCCTTTTAGTTAATTTTGATCCATAATTTTTAGTACAGTCATCAAATGAAAAAAATGCAGCAAAAGTTCAGTTCCCTGGTGTATCTGGGCTCAATATTTTGTTTTAAGGTGAGGGTGAAGGTGATGCTTGTGTTTTGCTGCAGTGGTCAAACAGAGCATGTTCGACTGAGTCAAGTGTTACTCTGTTCACTCACTGTGAGAAAAGTGTTGAAACTTAGACACCAGAAACTTTTACATCAGTCTCTAGTCAGTGATTCAGAAAGAAAGACAGACAGGGATGATGGGATGATTCAGGTTGCAGGTAAAGAGGCGGGGTCATAGGTGACCAGGGTCTACCAGGGTGTGTGTGTGTGTACTTGTGCCAGTGTGTATTAGTGTGTGTGTGTTTTGTAGGAGGTCCAGGCAGGCTGCATCACTGCTGACACACTGCTGCTGGTAAATCCAGCTTAGTGTGTCTAAAACAGGACCACGAAATCTGCCACAGGGCCCCTAATGCTAGGGCCGCTGTCACCCTCAATCACTCACATACACATAATCCCCACGCCGTGACCCAACACACACACACACACACACACACACACACACACACACACACACACACACACACACAGCCTGGCTGCCCGATGCTCTGGGCCCATTCAGCTTGGCAGGCAGCCTCAGTGCCTCAGTACCAGGAGACACCAGCCACAGGGTCAGAGTTTCACATCAGGGAGGGGGGGAGGAGGGTGATGCAGGGGAGGAAGGAGAACGTGGTGAGGAGGAGAAAGAGTCTGGATGAGGAGGATATGAACAGGTGGAGGTAGTGGAGGAGCAGATAAAAAAATAAAACCACCATGGCTGAGATTTAAGGAAGGAGAGGTGGGTGGAGGGGTGAGGTAGGTGAGAGACAACACACACAACAAGGAGTTAGAGAAGAAGATGTGAGGTAAACAGATGAAAGTGAGTAACTTTGTAAAACCTATACACCAGAAGACTTTAAAAATCCTTGGAAAGACTTTGAAGACCTCCAGCTGGACACTGTCTCATATAAAGTCCCAGAGTTGAAGTCTGAAGATCTTGTAGAGACTGGAGGTCTTTCAAGGTCACTGACTGTAGGACTACAACCAAATTCACAGCCCCATTCATGACAGAGCTGAACCACTTAGTAATAACATCAGGAATTATGAGGGCTGTTGTCATTTCTGTCCACTGTTGTCAAAGTGGTGTCCTCCATTTCACTGCAAGTCTAAAAGAACTGCTTGTTTTTAGTTTTTCTAGTTTGCAGCTCCCTGTTTAGAGTTGTTGATAATGTGCATCAGAAAATGACACGATTTGCATTAGTAGAGACTAAATATCAGCAATAATATTAAATATGACAGATTTTGTAACAACACATGGATGAGATAGTGTTCTACTTTTTAAAAAAAATAAAAAACTGTCATAGTTTTATTTTTAATTCTATAACGTGGATACCTTTAGTTACAGGCCAGCATAGACAGTGAATTAAAGCTCCTGTGAAGAATTTTTCCCTGCTTATGCATCAGACACAAATCTTCTGTACTGTCCCCTCATATCCTTCTAAAGCAAAGAAGACCATCAGCGACAAGACTGAAAAACTTTTTATGGAGACTTTTAATACAATGGGGTAGATTCTAGACCAGTCTTTTCTTCACATATTTTCCCTGCAGCAAACGTACTGATGCTACATGATTTATTTCACTGTGAAAGGAAAGGCTGGTGAGATTTTGAAATTATAAAATGATACTCATGTGACCAACAGGATCAAATCAGCATAGAGAAAAGAGGTAAAGCTTTGTCCAAAGAGAGCATAAAAATTAACACAGGAGCTTTAATGTAGAAAGACAAAAAAATCTGCAGAATATTCCATAAAATTGACGTTCTCTAAAGATCAAAAACGCCTTAATTCATACTTTAAATATACAAAGAAAAAACAAAGGAGGACTTTAAGTGTCTGTATTTGAATGCTATCACTGTAGAGGGAAATTTGAGTTAACTTTTAAAATTACAGTTTTATGAAAAGGATGATTTTTGTTTTCATAAAGCATACCATTAAAATGTTTCATTTCTTTGAGCTGAGTAGAGTGGAATTATAAGAATAACACTTATCTGATGGACTCCTGGATGGTGAACCATTAGCATTAATGTTTCACATTAGTACACGTTAAAACAAGCTTAGTGCTGCTCACACCAAGCAGCCAAAAAAAAGAAAGAAAAAAATTCTTTAGCATTTCAGAGAAAAGGAGTCGTTTGAGGACAGTATTTCACTCACTGCTGACAAAGTACTTTGTTGTTTTGGATCAAATTTACTACTTTTTATAATAAAACATCCATCACATACACTCTTGAACAGTCCTCACCTACAAAACTCAATTATCTTATTAAATAAACAGAAGGATGTTCAGAGAGATGGAGAGAGGGGGTGACATGACTTTCATGAAGTTCAACTTTTATTGTCATTTATCATAAGAGCATGAACTATCAGAGTGTAAACATAGAGACAGACTGTCAGGTCTGCAGGGTGAAGAGCAGGAAGCTGATATAGAAAAATACTGCTAACTGTACTCATTTTCATCCTTTTTTCCATTTTATCTTTTTGTATTATGTTGTTGGTTTGGAGCATTCTGAACACACACTCTCTCTTTTGTTAGTGAGAGATTTAAAACAAAAACTTGAAAAAGCCTGCAGAGAATAATCACACAAATCTCCTGAGTCCTGTCAAATATTACCCCACTGCCCAAAATTTTAGCTTCTCTCAAGTTTTCATTTAATACTTCAGAAACAATATGATTTTTCAAGTGATTTTTGGTTTCATATCATTAGCCAATTTGATGGTGACATAATGTCTTAAGGATTTTCCTGTCCTTGAAATTTTGTTTAAATTAATCTTCAAATAAAACTACAAAAGCTTCAAACACCTGTCACTTCTTGAGCCATGCCACATTTTTGTTATTAGTCTATATTTTCAATCAGAATTATAAATACTTACTTGATCCTCAAAAGGAAATTGTTTTGTTGTTGTTGTTGTCTTGTTTTACAGCTACTCCCATTCAATAAAAGTGTTAAAATAAAGGAAAGGTGACAAGAATAGGCATAAGTGTCCCATAAAAAAATAAATATAAGCACAAGAGATAAAATTTGTATATTCTATGAGGAAATATATGGTATATAAATGATTCTTGGGTTAGTCAACAAACAAAGATAAATGATGGATATTGCATGGAGGTAATTATTGCACCTTACTGCTTAAAAAACTAAAATAAGTCCAGAGTAAACTCAGTGAATCTCAGAGTTAGGACTGGTACAGTCCGATGGCCACAGGCAGGAATGATTTCTACAAGGGAAAATTACATACGCACATAGAAAATAAACAGCTCTCATAGATATTTTCACCTACAGTATCTTTGCAGTTTTGAGAATAAAGTCATCAATATTTCTATCTCTAGAGTAATTTTGGATCAGTTGTTTTCCCAATTTTATTTTGTAAACATTTGAAAAGTATGAGAAAACTACAACACTTCACAAATAAGAGTTAAAAATGTATGTTTCTTTGAAGCTGAGTAATTTTAATATGACAGTTTTGCAAGTGAAAACAGTGGCAACACAGTTTGAAAAAAAAAAGAAAAAAGGGCAGTGTCAGCACTTGTAGATTATTCCTGAGATTTTGTCTGAAAATCCTTAAATAAGAACCAAAAGGTTACGTTTTAAACTTCTGTACTGACAGAAAACTTATCACATCAATCATGAGATTTGGTTCCTAAATGGACATCGAGTGTTATATGAGTGTGAAACTTACTATACTTACCAAACTAACCATACTAATGATTTATTTTTGATTTAAAGGAGTATTTTTTAATAACATTTCATGCTTGTAAAGACAGTTTTTTTGAGGGCCAGTTAGATCCCTGTGACAGTGTGTACAGCTGATGGATGGGTGGATTTATCACTGGATTTCTTTTTTTTTTCTGTAGGCATACAAAGTAAAATACTGTTGATCCTTACAGAGTCTTTATTTCTGTTGTTACAGGTTTCACACACATGGCGCAGCAGACTTGAAGAAGGGGAGGAAGAGGAGAGACAAGTCCAACTTCCAGGAGCAGAACACTGAAGCTGTTTTTGTCTTTCTGTCATTGAACTTAATCAGTTTGTATTCTGTGTTCCTTTAAGGCATATTGTTTCAAAATGTGTGCGTTTCTTATTCCTCTCTATAATCTGTCACATCTCCATTCTGTGAACGTGTCCTCCCTGACAATGGCCCCAGGAGGCCTACTTGATACACGTCTGCCTGTCAGGTATAGTGGCCACAGGAGAATTAAGTTAAGAGGCCTATCAGTGTAACTTAGGATCGTCTTGAACTTGTAGCTTTAAAGGGACTAACAGAGCTTTTTACTGCTCTCACTGTAAGTCACTGGTTCAAGCCTCTCAGCCTAAATCCTAATTGTGTCTGCAAACAAACAAAGGGATCCGCTCCTCTAGTGAGTGTCAAAAGTAAGTAAATGTCAGAAGTCAAACAAGTCACTTTTAACATATTAATCTGAGTTTCTAATCTTAGCTTTAGAGATTATTTTCAAGGCTGAAACTTGAATGCACTGGCCTGGAGACATGATTTTATGAGGTGCATCTTTCATTGATAGCACAAGAATTTAAAGCAATAGAAGAAAATAAAAGATTGAAAAACTTACATTTTTACAGACAGAATATTTAGCTTACTTCTTGTTATATAAAATCCATCCTTATATCATCACAGGTAAGTAAGAATATAAACATTTATGAATTTGATGTAAGAGTGTTTTGTTTGTCAGCCTCGATGATTTGCTGTAATTTCAGTATTTTTCTTCTCAAATGTCCCCCTGTTTTTAATAAAGCAAACCTTCCTACCAATGCAGATCTCTGTTTAATTTTACTGTGAATGTGTGTGCTCTCATTTGTTCATTCAGTCACTCAACAGGACCAAGATCTGTCTCCTCAGATCTGACGGTCACCACAGTGAAATGTTATGACACAGACGGACACGCACAGAACAAGGAGTCAGGACAGGATTGGTTATCTGACAAACACACGCAACGTCCTCAGACTCAGGAGCAAATTTGTTTACAAGGGTTAAAATAGTTTTCCACAAATAGTAAAGCACTCAGACAAAAAATAAAACACTGAAATCTGTTATGAAAGGGAGGTGGAGGCTGACACAACAGTGCCACCTAGTGGTTGTTAAAAGAAAATCAAGATGTTTGAGGGTACAACAAGAGGCACAGGTGTCAGACTGAACAGCACAGAGGAAATATTAAAGTATGGTTATTGGATTAGTGGATATGGGAAGTATTTGCATTATGTAGATACTAGCATTGGAAATAACAAACTTAGGTTCTCATAATAAAGATATTTTCTTTGTAATTACTTTGTTTTCGTTGCTTGATTCTCTTTTTCAAATGAGCTGAGATTGATTAAGTTGATGATTATAGTTCTTTTATGAATCACTCTTAATAATAAAATGTCTTACAAACTGATTTTTTTTATAGATGATTTAATTCACCCCACACTGACAGCATTTCCCTCCATGTTTGACCACAAAAACAATCAGAGCTCCCAGTAATAACAAATAATAAAAATAAATCCAATATTGGTGAATTACTTCAAATAATTATTCTTATTTGAAATTCAAGACAAGAATCATTGTTGCCAAAAGTCTCCAGACACAAGAGGATCTATGATGAAGAGTTTCTGATCAAGTGACAACACTTAATCTGGAGTCCTCATCCACTCTTTCCACAGTCCACAAATATCCTGTTGATGTGGCCTGATTCCTGCTCTGTGGATCAGTGCAGTTCAACAAGGGTTCTGGAAACCCAAGAAGGTATCTGGGGACTGATTTGGGACTCATTTAAAGTTAAAGGAAAAATACTTTAAGTCCTTTTAAAGTCGCTGAATAATAGGTGCAATAAAAGAGAAAGATGTAAGTTCTGTAAACTACACTCTTTGTATTAAAGTGATGACTGTAACAAATGCAATCATGCTCAAGTTTGTTTGTTGAGATATTTTCATCCATGCAACCCAGTTTAGATGTTAAATGACTCAAAAACATAGAGAATAGGTCCTTTGTTTTCATGGGATTATAATACACAGAAAAAGAGCTGGTACCATGACAAAAAAAAATAATATTCTAACACTTGATGTAAACCCCATGTAAAGACTTTTTATGTTTAAGATGAAAACAAATAAAACCATCACGGTTCATGAACTGTCTTCTTTCAGCTATTTTTATACTACATAACATTTCAAACCAGTCTCGTATATGACCGACTGACTGATTGTCCAATAGTGATACATTGTTAAAAGCTCTTTCTCCAATCTACTGAACTAACCAACTGCAGATTATAAATCAAACTGACTTTACCGTCTCACTGACGCCATCTACTGTTCAAGGAGGGGAAATTTTAATGGGGAATCACACTACAGGCTTTAACCAGCCTCACTTTCAGTCATGTGACAATAAAAACATCTTTTCCAAAACTTATCAATCCAAATAAAAAAAATCACAATGCTTCTGTTTTCTTTTTCTGATTGATTTTATTGTGACAATTGTTTCAAAGAGGTGTACAGGGAATTTAATGAACATTTTAATGAAAACAATCCAAGTATAAAGATGACGACCGGGCTGATATTATAAAAATATGTTCATGTTCATCCAAACATCATCAAGAGTTATTTTGAGCCATCAGTTTCCAAGACATCTGTAGTGAAGATGCAAACATTGTGTCACTGATTTAAACTTAAAGTTTTTTTGCCTGGTGAACTCTTTGAATCAGTCTTTCATAAACAGGTTCTTTGTCTGTTTATGGACATACATGTGGATTATTGTATCTCTTCGTTTCCTACAGCTGTGTTAAATTAAACAGAATGTAACACACTGGTATTAAAATATTAGGATGCTCTAAATCAGGGTCTGAGTTTGTGTGGACACCTTTACTCCCGCTCTGCGATGGCAACCAGGTGAGTTTCTATCTCTTCCTCTGGCAGCATCCTGCAGGAGAAAGAAAGATGATGAGAGGAAGAGAGACAATGGGAGTAAAGTTAAGCAAAAATCTGAATAAACAATGTTCGAAAAACATCTAGAAAAAGGGCAAAGTAGGAAAACACCTCAGCAAAACTGAAGCAAAAATCATGAGTCTACATTCACTGCAACATAACATCAGCTTCCTGTGGGGAAAAAAGTATGATTTTGAGCCAATAAAGAGCCTGTTCAACAAAGATACCTGAACTTTGGGCTGTCCTTAGTAACCATGGCGACCTCCAGCTCAGTGGCCTTGAAGTCCATAGACAGGACAGAGGACAGACATGAGATGGCCAACTGCAAAGACAGAGAGTGTGGTGAGTTTGTTGGTTAAGATGAAACACACTAATGAGTCTGGAACTGTCCCTTTAATCCAGGTAACACTGAGAAATTCTATCAACATTGTGAACCTATAGCTCTATTAACTTAAATTCACTACTAGAGTTTAAGATCTGTAAAATTCACAAACGACTGCATTTAGTTCACGCCTAGCAACCGTTTCTACAGAATAATGCATTGACAACATTTTTGTGCTGGGTCTTATAGGAGAAAAAGACAGATTTTAATCCAGAGTTAAAATCCCTGCAGATTTACAGTCTTGGTGAATTGGCTCTTGAATAAATACGTATGTCAATTAGCCCAAGGTATTCAGACTGAAAAATAAACTCGTCTTACGTGAGATCAACTCTCATTTGTACGTTTCCTCAACCTGTTGCAGTTAGACATCAGGGACTGGAGACAGATACTCTTCCATTCATTCATTCATTTTCTACCAATTATCCAGTTCAGGCATCTGGAGCCCAGCTGTCTTAGCGCGAGAGGTGGATTAATCAGAGGAACACACACACTTACACCCACAGGCAATTCAGAATTACCAATTAACCTGATCAGCATGTTTCTGGACTAGGTATACACAGGTATATACACAAGGAGAACATGCAAACTCTGAACAGACAAGTCAAATTTATGACCTTGTTGCTGTGAGGCTGCAGAGATAACCACCACACCACTGTACAGCCCCAAGACTGATAATGTGATTGTAAAACATCCCAGCAGCTGCTTTTCACCTGAATCGTTCTGTCCTGGGTCAGCTCAGGCTTTTTCTTCAGTTTCTTCTCCAGGTAGCTGTTTGCCTCCGTTTGTTTGGCCCCGACTGATGTAGCTCTGAAGCCGCTGTAGTATCCAGCTGGGTCACATTTATACAGGACCGGACCCTGCTGGGGGTCGATAGCCACCATCATCATACCTGGAAAAAAGAAGAGGGAAAGAGAGAGAGAGGGATTATGCACTACACTGAGGAAATTTCAAACAGACCACTCAGTAAAAAAGTGTGCAAGCTTTCAAGAAAAAACACTTTAAATGGAATTGATACACAAGGCAAAGGAAACAATCCTGAGTACAGAAGTTGTAAAGTTTCAAACTACATTAACCTTGTGGTGTATAGTGGTCACTACAGTGGACACCTATTTAAAACTTATTTACTCCTAAATTCAATGGTTCATGTGCTGGAAATTAATTTTAGCCTGTGTCAGGATATTTTTATTCTTCTCAGGGCCTGAAAAAATGTTTTCAATTCTTTTTCCAAATATACATATACATTTTTTAAAAAGTTATAGACAAAAATTTGAGGGTGAAACAGCATAATAACTATATATTATTCAGTGATAAAATGGATGAAAGAGAGTCAAAATGTTTTGCAAAGCATTAAAAAAAGATTATTCATGAAAGTATCAAATAAAAAGAAAAGAAGTCAAACAAAAGAATAAGTCATATCAACATTAAGTTCACACTGTTTTATGTTGAATGCTCAGTTACAAATATTTGAAAAAAAAGAAGGAAAACTTTTTTTCATGCTTTAAGACAAATAAAAACACTCAAGGGAAAAATCCTGACACTGACTTTCATAATTCATCAGAGGGTTAATGGTGTCTTCAAATACAAACTTGAAACATTAAATGTTTTCAGTCCACACTTTTCATCTCACTTGAAAATTTTTCTTCGCATAATAAAACAGAGGACAAGCAGACAGACAGATTGAAAACATCGCTCAGTGAACTAGAATGATAGTATTTTTAATCATTGTTTCCTAAAAACTAAAATGTCATCCTGATATGCTGGAAACAGTCTCTATCAAGGAGAATTGGTCACTAATTAAATGATGCAGTGAGCACACAATAATCCCAGTGTCTGTTTTTGTTCCACCTGCCTGGTGGTTCCTATCATAGAGTGCAATAACATCAGTATTATTGGTGTAAGAATGAAAACAATTTAAACAAAAAAAGCATTTTCATGATGAGCAAGATGAACACACTCACAGCAGCCCAGAGGTCTCATTTCAGCGTTTTGTGTGTACACCTGGGAGATATCTGCCAACCTGCGGCACAACGCCTCTGCAGTGATGTCATAACCAAACTTATATTTCCATTCTCCTGCTTCCACTCGTGCTCGGTGAACCTGAGAGCGACTGTCCCCTGGAACAGACAGACGAGGGAGAAAGGTGAAAAAACAAGTCAACAAAAGTAAACTAATAAACCGAAGAACATAAATAACAGTCACTTTACCAATTATAGTTTATATCTATCATTTTTTTCTATCATCCTTGATTTAAGAAATACAAATAAAGCCAGTCGATTAATACAATCACTTGAAAACGTGTCTAATGAGTGTGTGTGTGCATGTGTATATTTGTATAATAACCATTTTGTCCAGTCATCACACAGCCGATGCGTGGGGTGAGTCTGAACATGTTGGTCACAGTAGAGGAGTCCAGCAGCTTGTCCTACAGAAAATGAAAAAGAGACCAATTCAAGTCAGTTCCATAATACTGAAGTGACAAGTTTTAATACCTGGCAGGGGAAGAATTTTTATAAAGTGTGCAAAAAAAAAGACTTTATGCTCTTTAAATGAAAAGTTGGGTATGATTCTGGCAAACAAAACCCCCGAATTATGATATGAGTTGTGCAAATTAATTACACAGCTTAAATGGTCTCATCTTTGTTTCTCATCTGTCACCTTAAATGTTATGAATTAAACTAAAGCAAACTAAGCTTTATTGACTTTATCCTAGATAGTCAGTATTACAGAGGAGTTAAGATCACAGGGTCACCTTAGATACAATATGACATGATATGATATAGCACCATGTCAAACTGTGTCCTGCTGATGCACACAAAGCACCTTTTAAGCTGAAGCTTGCTTGTACTGAAGTAGTATTCAGTTTGGTAATGTGAGTACTTGCATTTTCAGAGCAGAATCTTGTTTGAGTGTTGACGGTATTTTACCATCAGGTCAGCAAACGCCTCGAGTGGCTTCAGTGTTTTGCTTATTAGCATCCTAGTGAAAGTGTGTTTGTGCATCATATCATCTTACAGGTATTTTCTTTTGTGTGACCACCACGGCGCAGTCTGTCCCCCGGATCCCCACAGATGTCAGCCCACTTTGGGAGATGGCTTTGAAGGCATACTCTGCACAAAACAACAGTTGATACACAGGCACAGTGACATTATAAAAAGTCAATCGACCAAAAAAATAATACAGTGCATGGTTTGATCCAAAAAGACTCCAAACATTTTATTTCCCATTTCTAATCTATTTTTACTCCCATTCCACTATCCTGTGATGCGTTCATGTCAGATGTTTTCTGGAGATATCATTAACTGTTTGCCCAGAGATGCAAATGCAGAAAACAAGCACAGAAATGATATTAGGTTAGCTCAGTGGTTTTCAACCTGGGGGTCGCAAATTTATAACAGAGGGGGCTGTAGGGTCAAAGGAGTCAGAGGCTTGGAAGTGTGTTGATACACAATAACAATTTAAAGTACACATGTTGCAGTGTCACTTGTAATATTTCAGCCATGAAAGTGAAAACTTCCTTTGTTTTTGAGTAAGTTGACATTTCCTAGCAAAGAAAAAGTTAATGCACAATTTTTTTTATTTTTTTAAATCTTTAAAAAAAACCTAACATATTCAGCAATAACTTTTTTTCTTTTTGTCATTTTTTTGCAAGATGTCACAAAGTGAAGTTGAGGTTGTGTATAAATTATTTAAGACAGTATTTCAAATAAATTAAGCTTTTGCATGTTTGCAAGTACAGCTCACATTTGAGCGTGTGTTCATTTTAATGCATGTGGCTGGTGGCAGAGAGTAGGGGGGGCCTGAAAATGATTTTGTATATGAAAGGGGGGCATGAAAAAAAGTTTGAGAACCACTTGCCTAGCTCATTTGCAGTGGGTAGCCCAATATTTCTCAGCTTAAATCTATTTAGTAATTTTGTTATCATGTTGTAAAGGGGAAAGTGGCTTTGCAATCTCAGGATAAAATAAAAATGTTGATATCTTAGATAAACATCTGTTTTTGGAAACCAGCTGTATTTACAAAAAAAAAGAGAGAGAGAGAGATTATGGGATGAATGAACTGAGATATCAAGAGAAACAGCTTCAGAACAGGTGAGCGTAAATGTCCACTTCAGGCTTCCGTACAAAGCATCAGTAACAATTTCAACTTCAAACAAAATTATTGAACATAACTTGTGCATTGTTTTATGGACTCCAAGCAAGAAAAGAAAATATTATTATCATGATTTGACTTCACAATTGGCGAGTGCATCACATATTTAATTTGAGGTGTGACATAAACACATTAAAAGTTAGTGCACACACACCTTGATGCTAACAGTACATAACCAAAGCATAACCAGAGGAGCTAACCACTTTAGCCAAAAGTTAAGGTTACATACTGGTGGTATATGGTGTCTATATTTGTTTTATCAGCTGCACATTAGTTACTGTGGTAAAACTGTAGGTTTCTCTCATATAGCTGTAAGTATAACAGCACTACTCGGTAAACTCTCCAAACTACATGTGTTTCTTACCGACTTGGTAGAGTCGGCCCTCCGGTGAAAATATGGTGATGTGTCGGTCGAAACCTGCGTTTGAGCCGCGCGACATGTTTAAGCTCCGCTCGTGACCTCAGGTGAACTTCAGGACACCTTGAGTCCGTGTTTATCTTTTTTATCTGACTGAAAAGTTTAGAAAGTTAGTTTTAGGTGAGGAGTGGAAACATGCCCGGGCTGCAGCTGAATGATTTGCTGTGTAATGGAGCCACTTCCCTGAATTTATTTTACTTTCTCTTTCGTTAGTGTTTGGGGATGTGCGCAGCTCGCAGCTCTCTCTCTCTCTCTCTGTCTCTCCCTCTCTCTCTCTCTCTCTCTCTCTCTCTCTCTCTCTCTCTCTCATTTCAATTCAATTTCAATTCAAAAAAGCTTTATTGGCATGACAAACATATGTTTACATAACAGGTGTGACATGATAAAATGTACACAATATACAATGCACACAGTTAAACATCTAGTTAAATAAACTTAACAGACATGCAAAAAGAACATGCATTGCGAAATATAAAATAGAAATTAAATAGACTCTCTCTCTCTCTTTCTCTCTCTCTCTCTCTCTCTCTCAATTCAATTCAATTTCAATTCAAAAAGCTTTATTGCCATGACAAACATACATTTATATTGCCAAAGCAGGTGTAACATGAAAAAAAATGTAAAAAGTTAGACTAGAAAAATGCACATAGTTAAAAATCTTATCAATAAACTTAAAAAATGTGCAAAGAAAAGAAGAAAAAACCAAAAGTGCAAAATATAAAATAGAAATAAAATATACTTTAGACTCTCTCTCTCTCTCTCTCTCTCTCTCTCTCTCTCTCTCTCTCTCTCTCTCTCTCTCTCTCTCATTCTCTCTCTCTCTCAATTCAATTTAATTTCAATTAAAAAAAAGCTTTATTGGCATGACAAACATACATTTATATCGCCAAAGCAGGTGTGACATGAAAAAATCTAAAAAGTTAAAACTTAAAAAATGCACATAGTTAAATATCTTATCAATAAACTTAACAAATGTGCAAAAAAAGAGAAAAAAAAAGAAAACATGCAAAAATGCAAAATGTAAAATAGAAATAAAATAGACTATAGACACTCTCTCTCTCTTCCTCCCCCTCTCTCTCTCTCTCTTTCTCTCTCTCTCTCTCTCTCTCTCTCTCTCTCTCTCTCTCTCTCTCTCTCTCTCTCTTTTATTGGATGGCAGTAGTAATGAGGAAGTCAAGTGACTCTACCAGTAAAACCAGCCCTGTCTCTCTCCACCTGTAGTTTCAGAGTGATCATGACGCTGGAGAGGCAGCTCCTCGGGGACCTGTCGGGGGCCACAGCAGAGGGGGGGCTGAATGGAGAAGAGCCGGGGCCCCTCTCTGAGGGTCTGTGCTGTCACTCTGCTGCTGTTGGCCCCCCCACTCACAGCTCAGCGTCGGGCCGCAGGGTGGGCTTCTGTCTGAGCGACAAGAAACGCAGGAGGATGAACCTTGACGCCTTTGTGGAGTACTGTGCGTAAGTTACTGCTGTTTTTATACGATTCAAATGAACATTTACCCTCCTCTGATCGTTTATACACTCAATAATGAGTGGGACCCCATGTCAAATAGGGGGTGTATTATATCTTTTTCATGTAAGAATGAGAAATGAACTCGAGTGACATTAGTGACACCTGCTCTCAAAGGAAATAGTTTTCCAACTGCCTTAGTCATTGTAAGACCTGTTTGCAAGTGATTATTCTATTGTATTTAAACCTGAATCAGATGAGCATTTCAATGTTTATTCTTGCAGGGTGCATGGATTGGAAGTTGTAGAGGTACGTGCATTTTTATTCTCATATGTAAAACTAAAATAAAAAGTAAGATTTATGAGGTTAGGGTGATAAAATACTGTGTAGATCTGGTGAATTTAGGAGCGGTGTACTTGCAAACACTGCACAAAATGAAATCTAAAGAAGTCATTATGCCTTATTTGTTGTAAAAATTGTCTTATTTTTCTTGATTTGAGCCACATTCACCAGACCAGGTCATAGAAATGTCTTATTTCAAGTCTTTTAAAGGCAAAAATGAGGTCTGAATTGTTTGTAACAAGTCAAAAAAATCAGCCTATAGGATAAGACATTTTTTCTCGTGATGTTTCTTGAAATTGGAATGATGTCTTTATACAAGATTTTTTTTTTCTTATCCCATTGGCAGATTTTTTTTTACTTGTTTCACACAATTCAGACCTCATTTTTGTCTTTGAATAACTTTAAATAAGACATTTTCCTAGACTAATCAGTACAATGTAGCTCATACCAAGAAAAATAAGACAAATTTTACTAAAAATAAGACAAAATGACTTGCTTAGATTTCAGTTGTTGTAGTGAAGATTGTTAGGTAATTGTCTTCATTTAGGGTTTTCATTCCAAAAAGCCTTTTAACTTAGAAACACATACACACCGAGACACACACACAGGTGTCATATACACATGTCCACAACTTTGGTAATCCATGTCACAGCCACCTGCAGCCACCTCCTCAGCAGATAGAGGCAAACATGTGAATGATGACTGCAACTGCAACAGATATACGCAATGTGAAAATCATGACAAATGTAGGAAAGACAGAGACTTAGTTCAACAGCTTAATAATGATTTTACTCATGTATTCTTATTTATTAGACTTCTATGAGCTGGCACAAATATGAGATGCTACATGCGTCCAAAGCAAACAAATGCCTTCAGTGAAGCAGCCTCAATGACCATCTGAATTACGTGCTACTGCGTGCAACTCTGATTGACACCTCACAGATATTTATTTCCCCAACTACAGTGGTTTGCAGTGTGGTGGTTTCAATTTCTGAGAAGGAGTGAAAAATAAAAACCTTTCAGAGCAGGTCTGACAGGAGAAAAAATGTGTCAGACTCTTTCTCATTGTTTTCTTGATGATCCTGCAACGTAATCGTCACTGCAGTCTCCAAATTCAAGGACTAATGCAGTTTCGACCTGCTGCTGTTCAGTCTGTCAGGGCTTCCATTGCAAATTGTTATTTCTTATTACAGATTTTACAACCTCACAAGAACACTTTTCTGAGGTATTATTCACTTAATCCTACACTGAAGCCTACGTTGAGGGTTCAGGCCTTTGGAGTGTGTTGGAATAAAGAGACCAAACCCTGCAATCAAAATAATGCCATTTAGGATTGTGTTTTAAAGATTTCAGCTCAAGAGGTGACTCACTGCTTATATTGATGCTCCCTGTATCAGTTAGCTCCTCAGTTACTCTTTAAGCCATGAGCCAAAACTTCATGTCCAGCATAGCACTCAAACAGTACCTCAGTCCCTCGCACACCATGTTTTGGTTTTTTTTAATTTAAGACCATCCTTTAATTCTTCAACTACCCACCAAGAAAAAAGGAATAAATACATTTTTGTTTGTATTTCTTATTGCAATGGGTGAGTAATAACCACAGGGTTTTTTCTTTTTTTAAAAAACAAATCTTTTAGTTTTTAAAATATTGACCTTTACGCAATGGCTGAAGTGTCACATTGAGGTTATCATATTAAATTTCATACAAATACAACAAATTGAAGGACAAAGTCACATAAAATGCTAATTTAGAAAGAAATTAATTTCTTATACATATCCAGGGCATTGAGCAGTTTTGACTTCTGTAAGTATACCACAAAGTATTGAGCAATGTTATTTAAACCAAGGGGAAATACTGAATGAAACAAGGAACAACTGCATTTGTACATTTTCATCTTGACTAAAGTGCAACAACTAATGATTCTGTCATTCATTTTTACTTGTGATTGTATGCTACCGTGCAAAACACTCATTGTGCATGAAAAAACTAAAAGAAAAAAAGTGCAAAACAAAGGCACATTTGTATGCCTTCAAAATGTCATTTCAACAACTTGACTGTGGTGGTGCAGCAAATAAATAAATAAATAAATAAATAAATAAATGTAAGGCTCAAGATCCATCTCATATAATCAGTCTAAGTAAAGGTAGGGACCCCCCCGTTATTGAAATGTAGGAACTCAAAATGTGCTGAACCATTTGGTGGATGTGGTAGTTAAAGGGTTAAAGACACTGACTTTAACCTCAAACATCACTCATGAGTGACTGATATGTAGAACACTGTGTTACCACACTGAGGTAGATCCACTTCATACATGTAATAGTGTTCCTCCTCTGTCAGATTGACCTCACTCAGCCTCTGGAGCCTCAGGGACCCTACGACATCATCGTCCACAAACTCTCTGATGTCATCGTGGAGGCCGAGCACGACAGCAAATCACAGCAGCTTTTATCCAACTTTCAGGTAAGGCTACTTTGAGAATAAATCAAGTCACTTTTTGTCCTGACTTTTATCTCCTGTTTCAATGTCAGACAAAGATCAATTCAGTGACACGGGAGTCAAATGCTGCCACCTGCTGGTTATAAACAGCTACAGCTAAATCTTTAGAGGACAGATTTAGTTCCTGGTACATGTATGGAATAAATGACTCTTAGTCTCTGATAATGTAATTTTTGTTTTATTTAGCTTTAATTTTAGCAGCACTATTCCCACTAAGATAAAAAAAAAATCTTTTAAAAAAAAAATCTTTTTTTTCAATAAGGAATCCCCAAAAAGACAACAGCAAAAAGAAGTAACCATTAGATGAATCAATAGATTATCAGGATTCAGCAGTAAAACACTTCTTGTTTGAAAATCCTCAAACTATTTTACAAAACTATAAGTTTAGATGAATAAACTATGGAATCTGTGAATAGGCTGAATTGGCTTTGATTTTCTTGTGATTATTTTGTGTTCTATGTTGTAGGACTATGTATCAGCTCATCCCAGCACCGTCCTCTTGGACCCCCTCCCTGCCATGACCCTGCTCCTCGATCGCTTTGCATCTTATCGGATCATGAGCAAGCTCCGCAATTCACTACGAGGTGAATGGCGCTCTCTGAGTGCGTGCTATAGTTTACTGCTCTCTTTAGACACTGACTGTTTCTCCCTCTCGTCCACAGACTGGCGTATCTGCAGTCCTCCTCATTTAGAAATCCACAGCAGCAGTGACCTGTCGTCCATCCAGCAGTCTGTGATCACCCAGGGCCTGAGCTTTCCTCTCAGTCAGTTCATCCAAGTCCTTTTCATTCTGATGCTTTTAAAATTTACAACCCAAAGTTACAAAGACTACCGTTTAAGAAACAAACACAGACACTTCCTCTTTTCCTCTGTTGACTCCAGTCTGTAAAACCAGAGTGGCACACGGCTCGCTCTCCCATGAGGTGAGTGGTTTTATAAAATTCTTCACACACAGCCTCACTTAGTGTGGTCATTTCCTCCCTCTGCATTGATTTAAACATATTTGCACAACATTGTTGTGTTGCAGATGTCTCTGATCTTCAGTGTGGGCAGCCTTGCAGACATACATCCACCCTGTGTTCTCCAGAGCTTTGTCAACCATGGAGCTGTGCTGCACAAAGTCTTTGTGGTTGGGGACAAACATTTCTGTGTGGACAGACCTTCACTCAAGAATTTCCCCACTGGTCCCTGTGGTTAGTTTCAGACCATTAAGATCTACCTTAACCTTTTTCCTAATTTCCTTTTTATTTTCTGCCTCCTGTTCCTTCTCATTTCTTCTTTTCATATCCTGCCTATCTTTTCCCATTTTTACTCATCTTCTTGAGTTCTTTGCTTTCTCTTCTTGATTTTTTTGTCTCTCACTTTCCTTTATTGCCCTGCATTTATTGTCCTGCATTGTCCTTTTCTTTTCTATCGTTTTTATCTTTATCTCTCTTCACTAAATGTTGTACTCTGCCTTCAGAAAGAGAGACGATCTTCTTTAACAGCCATCAGGTTTCCAAACCAGAGTCCAGCTCTGATCTTACAGAGGTGAGTCAGACATGTATCAGATGTGTGGACAAACTCAAACACCTCTGCAGACACACAGCACGTCTCTCTGTAAAGAAGCTATAAAACTGATAATAGAGATATCAAACTGTCTGGTTTTATTGAAACAACAGTTTGTGTAAAATCAAACTGAAATATTCTTGTTTTTATTTTTATTGTTTTTATTTAACCCACTATGCAACTTGTTAAACTACCTCATTTAATATGTGCATCCTTGTACTACTCACCACTGCACTTTTAGCAAGTAAATATTAGTCTTGTCTATTTTCTATTCTTTTGTGTTTTTAGTTGTAATATTCTATATGCAACTTTTTTTACTCTTATAATTATTATTTACCTTTTATGCCTTACCACTACCTTGAACAAGAGAGCACAGTATACCATAACAAATTCCTTGTGTGTTCAAGCAAACCTGGCGATTGAAGTTGATTCTTTGTCTTTGTCTTTTCTGTTCTTCTCTCAAAGCTGGATGAACAGATGCCGTGTCTGCCTCCTCCCAGCTCAGAGGCTGTGGCCGCCCTGGTCAAAGAGCTCCGCGTTCAGCTCGGCATGGCTCTATTTGGCGTGGACGTCATCATCAACATACACACACACACTCTCACTGTTATCGACATCAACATCTTTCCAGGTACTTTAGCCACACACACACATTCAGACACAAAAAGTCACTTACTTCATGAAGTTTTGATTCTCATCGTCCTTTTCCTCAGGCTATGAAGGAGTGCCACAGTTCTTCTCCTCTCTGCTCAGCCACATCCAGTCAGTGCTGGACAAACAGATGCCTGCTGGTCCCCGGGATTCTCTCTCTCCTGTGACCACCAGCGCTTCAGCTATTTCACAAACAGACTGTTCTGCATCATCTTCCATAAAGGCCAAATAAACTCCTCAATTCAGGCCTTATCACTTCTTTCCAAGGACCTCGGGTTCAAATCCAAAAAAATGTTTCAAAAAGTGTCATAATTATATAAAAGAAACACTAACTTTTCATTCTAATGGACAAATCAAACAGGGCACATGTTACAGTTGAATACAGTTTCTGTTTATTGATTGACAGGTAGCATAGAAGAAGATACAGCAGGCACAAAATACAGCACTCTGATTGGCCAGTAATATTACAAATGGTGTTGTTATCCTCTTGTTTGCAATGTCCTCTGCGCTCTTATGACAACCCCCCCACCCCACACCCCCATCCCCACCCCCACACGCAGACATGTCTCTATGTCTCTTGCTGGTTTGTTAGTTACACATTCTTGAAACAATCTGCACTTCTATAGAAAAAGAAACAACAGTGCTTTTACACTTATATACGCTCTAAAGTGAGCAGATCTCTCTTCTTTGGAATTGACAATGAGCTCCTCAGTGTTGATGTATCATGTGTATCAGTACCTGTTCATTACCTGGTAATTCTTGGCCGTATAGAAAAAGAGATTATACCTGTTATGAGTACAACATGATGCACTTTGATTACATATTAAAATACATTAAATACTTTATATTTTGGCTAATTATTGCATTCACATGTGCTGTAGTTGTTACAGTGTTATTGCATTACATTGGCCTCCAGTGATAACCCTGTTTATCCTGCACTGTGTGCATTTCTACTCAGTGTCCTCTTGGGGGCGCTGCTGCTTCATATTTCCAATGACCTTGGCTGACAGACCATGATACTCAATATTTACAAAAATGACATGACAGCCATGAAAACAGTGATGTAACAAAGCTGAGCATGTCTCAATGTAATTGTTACCAAAATGACAACAAAATGGCTTTAGTGTCTCCCTCTCCTCTCCACTCCTCCTTGGCTTGTTAAGATAAGAGTGCAAAGCTGGCTGAGAACCTGAAGTGACACTTTTAGACCTTGTAAGCTGTAAGTAAATCACATCCTGTCACTACACATGCCAAATATGTCCAATGCAAACAGCAGTATGTGTCACAAGTGTTGGCGTGTAGAATTTCCTGCCCTGATCAGCTTCCTCTGTTTTGTTGTGTCACTCTGGTTCTCCACAAACAGTCTGGATTTAACAGTGCGTGAGCCAAATGAAACACAATCCTGGTTTCTACTCTATCGTTACAGAAACGAAGAGGACGTCATGACTAATTCCTGTGTAGAAATATCAGTTATATATGTTTTTAACAGTCAGAACAGCAGGAACAGCTGACACATAGTTATCAGTTATTGCACAAAATATACATTAAACACACATCACTTCTAGTAGAGAACTTTGTTCCCTTTAAGAATACATCATTAAGGATAATACCTGCAGAGAAAAGAAGCACAGATGCTAGTATTCATCATTGAGATTTCAAAGATGATGTTGTACAAGTGATTTCTTTACATCCATGGCGGTTTATAACTAGAGTACAATCACCTGTCTACCTTACAAACAGCATTTACAGGGACTGAAACCAGGACTCAAGTGCACGTGAACACAAGGACTCAAATATCCTAAAACATCTCCTTCTTCTCAACACTCAGATGCATTAAATGAGGCTTTCAGAAATAGTTAGATCTTTTTTCCAGGGAATCTAAAAGCAGAACTGAAACAGCAGCTTGCACCAGATTTGACTAATGTTTCTACTAAATACGTTACTCTGAGTGCTGAGGGGATTTGAAGGCTGTTAAAAGGAAAACGTGTGAGCAGAATGTGTGACTGTGAATGCAACAAAGGGTTTAGTCAGTCCACTCTGTATGTGTGTTTGTGTGTGTGTGTGTGTGTGTGTGTGTGTGTGTGTGTGTGTGTTTGCATTTCTGTGTGTGACTTATCCTCGGCGGAGCTCCCTCAGCTCTGCAGCAACTTTGCGCAACTCTGCTTCAATCTCCAGCAGCTCCTGTGGAAACAAAAAAAATGAAGGATGCATAAAAGTCAAGTAACTATTTAGTTCGATTTTTCAATTGACAAATTATTTTTTACTATAAAGTGTTCATCAAAAGCGCATTACTGATTCACAAACATCAAACTTAGAGCAGAGGGTCTCAAACTTGCAGCATTTTTAATGAGCAGCAGAAGAGACTCCACTGGATGAAAATAGCTTTGAAATTAAGGTCAGCTGGTTCCCTAAGAAAATATCCTCCTGCTAGTTTTATGGTCTTAACTGCTGAATATGATTTTTGTTTCCTCTGTAAATTGTAACTGTGTTGTTAGTTCTATCTCAAAAACAGGGTATATGTGCATCTTTAAAGTCTTAAATTCATTACATATATTACATGCTGGTTTTAAATACATTAAATCTGTTGGGGCAGGACAAAGCAATGTCCTATTTTTACATTAACCTTGTTGGACTTTTCTAGAAGGAGAAGTATAGAGGCTACTTTCTTACAAGCTGCTGAGCTATGCTTAAAAGCCATTCAGTGACGCACATGCTATGCTCAGGTAGTAATTCAGTGGAATCCCTCAACATTCACTAATATTTATACTGTTTTCAGTCTTGAATTTCAAGATGGCATTAAAAAGGTTTTAGGAAGTCTTACATTTGATTTGCTAAAACCCACAGACACCCTGGAGGAGTTATAATGGAAAAGCTGAAATTAGAAACTACTCAGACTAGACTTGACTTGGTTCCTGTATCTGCATCATAATCATTTTTATTGTTTTACAGTTTTGTAAACCCGCCTTATGTTACTTCATGTACTTATTAATTGTTTTTTTTTGTACTTGGTTGTTTTTGTTGGCATTTTCAACTGTAATTTCAAAGATCAGGGTATGATAAAAAGGACACATGCAGGGTTGAGAGTGAGGGCAAAAGTGTGTCATACAACTTCTGCAATGAGAACATGGGGGGCACCAACGGATCCCTGCACCAAAGAGTGGTCTTAAATGTTAAAACTACACATTTCTATCCTTTTATAAATGACAAAGTAATATAAAATGACTATTTTAAATGTAATGACTGCAACAGGTCATTTTTCTTCCCAAGTGTAAAAAGAGAAGACCTGTTATTTGAGTTGTTAAAGTGAAATGTTGTTCAATTCTTGCCTGATGTAGGATTTCAACAGTTCAACAGTCCCAGGTCTCATTTGACATATTCTTAATTTCATAACGTGGTGAATGTTTCAAACTTATTTTAAGTTCATTTTATATTACACATTTTTATTTATTTTTTGTTACTTTGCAGAAATCAGTTTTCAATTTGACATTAAAGAGGACTTTTTGACATTTATGTGGTCACAAAAGCCCAATTATGATCAGCATGATTAGTTTATGAAAGCAATAAAAAGGGAAAACATCCAATACTTTGACTAAGCACTGTAGTTCACCTGACGTGTTCATTTATCAAGCTTATGTTTGATTTGGGAATTAAAAATATAAAACTAACCCTCCAGTTGTCTTCAGACTTACAATGCACTGTCTGTGCTGACTGCTTATAAAGTTCAAGGAGAAAAGTTTCCTCCTTATATTTTTTCTCTCCATTTTTGTGCAGATGTTCCCAACATATTCACATATAGCAATTACTTTTGTAATATGTGGTATGATAGGCCTTATTTAAGTATACATCTCCTTTGAGTAGAAAAAAGCAAAAATTCTGATTTTTTTTGCACTAAAGGTATTATCAGAGGTGTATGTGAATGTAATATCACAGACAGGTATTTGTCAAAGTGATGGCAGGATATTGTTTTGGAATCATTTACGTTTCTTTAATGGATGGAAGATGCTATAGGTTTTTATAAAACATACATAATTTTACAATAATAGCTATAGCTAATTCTACATGTAAATATCATTGCATAGAACCATCCATGTAATTTTCAATCAATTCTTGGAAAGAAAACCAAAGTTATGAGAAAATAACTTTTGGAATCACGTCAAACTGACCCAAAAACAACATGTGTGTCCTGATACAATCTTTTCACTACTAATATGAAACTGATATTTCAGCCTTGTGTATAGTCAGATACTGATCTTGATCAAATTTTAAGGCTTTAATGAGGCTTGAGGTAACGTTTTCAGTTTAAGTGTAACTCCTGTGCACTTCTGCCACCACAGAAAACTAATGCATGACAAGTTTTGGACTCAGCTGCAACGTTTTTGTTTTTTATTAGACCTAATGAAAAATACTGCTGCATGACCGACGTCACTCTTACTCTTAGCTACTTTACTACAGTGTTGTTGTAATTATATTGGCCCTGCATGCAAAACACTGCTGGATAGAAATGCTGGAGCAGGGTCTGGTATGGACTGTTTGTATCTGAGTGCTTGTATTGGAGATTTTAGATGCAGGGCAATATAATCTGATATTTCTTTACTTTGCTGTTATTGGACTGTATCCTACACCCCTGGATCCTACAATAGCAGAAGGCAGTTTTACAGAGCAACTCTCTTCAGCAACCAAACGCTGAAGGTCAACAATGAGGATCATTATTCAACAAAAAGCAGCTTAAAAAGTTTACTGACCCACACACAAACACTGAGATCAGCTTACCTCTCCTTCATCCTCTTCAGCTTCACCTCCTTCATTCTCCTCTCCCTGCCCATCCTCCCTGACATATTCATCCTCATCCTCCTCCTCTTCCTCCTCCTCATCCTTGTACCTCTCCCTCTCGAACTGTCGCGTTGCTTCATCACTGGCTTTCTCCATCACCCTCTTCTGCTGCGGCTCCTTCACCTCTGTCGCCTCTTTTGTCTTCTCTTCTTTCTCGTTTTTTTCCACATTCTCCTTTTCGTCTCCTCCCTCCTTCTTCTCTGTCTTCTCCTCTGGAGTCTTCTCACTGGTGCTCTCCTCTTTCTTCTTGTCCTGCATCTCTGTCTCCTCCTCCTCCTGCACTCGTTTCATCTTCCTGACCAGTTCCTCCAGCTCCTCCTGCTTCTCCTTCCTCTGCTTCTCCTGCTCTGGTTTGCTTTTGCCGTCCTCCTTGAGCAGCTCCTTTAGCTCCTTCTCCACCTTCTCCTTCTCCACCATCAGCTCCACTTCGCTCTTCCTCCTCTCCTCCATCCTCTGTTTTTCCAGCTCCTCTGCTGTTTGAGCTTCTTTCTGTTCCTCCTCTTCTTTCTTCGCCTCCTCTTTCTGCTCCACTTCAGGGCCTTTTCTGCTCTCCCTCTCCTTCACCGCCTCGTATCGTTTCTTCTTTAACTCCTTCAGCAGCTCCTCATCGTTCTTCTCCTCCTTCCCTTTCTTTCTGATCTCCTCAGCGAGCAGCTCCTCCAGCTCCTTGGCTCTCTCCTCTTCAGTGTCTCCTCCTTTGTCTTCAGTCTGTTGCTCCTCCTTCGTCTTTTCTTTGGTGTCATCTTCCTCTGTCTTGACATCTTTCTTGTCGTCAGTCTTTTGTGCAGGAGTGGTCACGTCACTCTCCTCCTTTGTCTCCTCATCCTCATCCTCAAAGTCGCTCTCGTCTTCATCAAGGCCATAGTCATATCTCTCCCTCTCCTCCTCTCGCTCCTTCTCTCTTTCTGAAATGGACACACAGCAAAGTCAGTACAATGCTGCTTAAATGCCTGAGCAAATGTATGTAACATGTAGGTTTGAGGGTCAAAGAATTGAATGAAACTGTTTTTTTTTCAGTAGTGAAACTGCACTACTGTTGCTGTGTGTTTTCTTACCATCTCCTGCTAGTTTCTGCAGCTCCCTGAGCAAACCCTGATGTCTTTGCACTTCATCAAGTTCCTCTGCAAAAGAAACAGAATTCATCTCCTTAAATAAAACAGACGGCAAAACAAAACACAGATTACCTCAAATGTGGGTAATAACAAACAATATTAGAGCAGAAAAGTTTTTACATAACAATAATATGTTAAGCATTCATCATAGGTTTTATGACAGATACACAGCAAACATCAGCACAGTCCATAAACAAAAAAACAAACAAAACAGGATTCAAAGAACTTCACTGTCATGTCAGCTCACACTTGCATGTTAGTGGTGTGAAATTAGTGCTCAGGTCCAGTTTTTAAAGCCTAAACACTGTAAAAGAGTACGGCAAAAATGGTAAAAAATATAAAAATACTAAGAATAGAAAGAGCAATTGAAATTTAACATTAAGTAAAATATCAAGTAAAATATACACATTAAATATAAATAGAAAATTAGAAAAGCCTAAATTACAAGTATACAGTAAGACAGTACAGCAAAATGGTAAAATATATAAAAATACACAGAATAGAAGGAGAAATTCAAATTAAATATCAAGTGAGTGGTACACATTAAATAGAAACATAAAAAATTAGAAAAGCTAAAGTTAGTCCAGTTTCTGAGCACAAAATTCTTGTGCAAACATTAAGACACATGTAAAAAGACACATAAGTCACATGTAAGTAAAAACACATGTAAGTCAAGACACATGTAAATTAAAAATACAGAGAATCTTGTGATGTGTTCTAGCAACAGACAAAAATTATTGCTGATGCCGTGTTACAACATTCAAAAGTAAACAAGACCACAAGCGTAAAGAACAAATATTTATTTGAACTTTTTTAATGTCTAAAAATGCTCCCAGAGATTGTCTCAGGAAATATCAATCTCAAGCAGAAGAAACAGTCATTTCTCCACAGTGAGTAACACATCTAAGTGTTAAAAGTGTTTTTGGGTCAAAAACCACAACTTGAAATGTGCAGGTCAAAATCTGCATAGGAATATCGTCCAGGTACTGCTCCATTCACAAGAGGCACCAGATATACTCAGCTTTAGGTTTTTAGTTAAGTTATGTTGTCATGAAAAGTTTAAAGTGTGCTCAATAAAATGTGAGAATGTGTGAAACATTTGTAAAACTTCCCCCGAATGTTTGTTGTTCTTCCCTTTAAAACCATTTTTTGTTATGTTTTCATTAATTCACAATTTGAACAGGTCTTTTCATTATTAGCTTCTGCATAAAATATGTCATTAGTTTCTGAAGCAGAGTTTAGAGGCTCTGTGGCAGCAATAATGTTGGAAAAACCAACTCAACCTAACTTCAGTGGATGCAATTTTGGTGGAGTAAATAATTTTGGGGCAAGTTTGGATTGAAGTTGAAATGTCAACATTAAATAGTACAAAACAGCTAAGTTTGCAGTTCTATCACTTCAGAGACTCCCAGTTACACCTTAAGCCTGGTGCTTAGACTCAGGTACCAGCAGCCAGTGTCAGTCACATCTGTGGCGGTTGAGGAGCTGACTGAACCCTGAGTACTACCGGTAAACATCAGGGCAGGGTATTTTGACCTTTTCTTGTCATTTTGACTTTCATCTCAAAATTGTATTCTTGTATTAAATCGGCTTCATTCTTGAAATTCCACTTGAACGGCTGGACTTGTACTTAATTCTCATCATTTGGACTTAAATCTTAATCAATCAATCAATCTTTGTTTATTTATATAGCGCCAAATCATAACAAACGTTTTCTCAAGACACTTTACAAAACATTAGCAGGTTGATACCTGTCAATGTTAATTTATCTTATTATTTTATTTTATCAACAGAGACCCAACATCAAGACAGGATAAATAATCATATCTCATCTTAACCCACCATGAGTGAAGCACTTTGAATTAACTTTTAGCAAGTTACAGTGGCAAGGAAAAACTTCCCTATAACGGGCAGAAACCTCAGACAGAACCAGACTCATGTTAGACAGACATCTGTCACAACTGTGTTTGGGTGGTAATGTGCTCCAAATTATTTTCTCCTCTAAAATTGGCCCTAACCTGCCTCCGTAGGGTGTGGCAGAAATCAAAGAGGTGGAGTGAATTCAGGCCCTAAATGCTGTGGAAATCAGCTTCATTGTGCCTGTTTGTCAGTCAAGTCTGCTGTGCCACTAAAACAGCAATACAAAGAAAATCTGCAGGCAAAATGAGAGAAAACAAAACCCCAACAGCCTCATGGAGTGTACAGAAAGAGAGGAATGGTGTGTACAAATTTATATATGAGGTCCAAGTGTTTGATTCTGCTCTGGAGATCAGCATTTTAATCTGGGTGCACATTGGGGTCATTGGTTTATGAAACTATAGCCTCATACATAAGGAAGTTCAGTTCTTTCAACTCCTGCAGTGGCTTGATTTTTCTTGTTTATCCTACATGGTTTGCAACATTTGATACCTGCCTGCCTGGTATGTCAAAAAAGCAAAAAGTAATCTTAAACTCAAAGAAAATGAATGACACCAGATCAGTAATATGGCTGCACTTGTGCACTTGCGTCCCCAAAGACAAAGCAGCACCTGGCTCTGCTGATTTCATCCTGGTTTGTTTTTATGGGTCATACAGCTGCTGTAATATTAATTTCAGGGCTGCTCTATGAACAGATTAAAATTCCTCATTGAGGCTTTAGAGCAGTTAATTCCAGAGCTGGTACAAGAATGCCAGACACTTCCTCCTAAGTTTTATGTTGTTGAGGGAAACAATTCAATAAATAGACTCCAACAGCACTTTTATTGCTGCTTTAGTAAATTACAGGTTACATACAGTATGATAAGAGTTAATTGCACATTGTTTCTGTTGAACAATTCAGAGTCTCAATATTTAAAGCTTGACAATAAAAACAGGTAATTAACTGTGTCACCTGCTAGCCGTGGGCCGCACTCATGATGTGATCTGTCCTCATTCAGTGTTTCTTGGATAATACATTCGACCTAGGGGCGCAGGAGTAACAAAAACACACATAATTACTGGTTAGGCAATAAGAATATGCATGAGGTGGAATAAAGGTGGATACAAAGAGGTTTTTTCTGACCTTTGCATCATTCAGGGGTGAGGTTACTGGGCGGCTTCCCACTGAAACAAACAGAGAGATGTGTAATTAGAGCTCAACACAAAACACTTCAGCTTTATTACAGTGAAAACCACACAGAGATGTGACGCTGGGCAGCACCAGTGAACTACTTTGTGCAGCAGTGACTTGTCCTGCATTGGTGTGGGCTGAGCTTGTCCCTCATTAAGGTAAGCACCGCGATAAAGCGACACAGCAAAGAAGCTTATACTCTTCTCTCTCTCTCTCTCTCTCTCTCTCTCTCTCTCTCTCTTGGATGCAGATACTCCCAAAGGCTTTGACTCGCAGTTAGTTTCCCACTCAGGCTAAATCAGTCACAGATCAACACCTGCCAGTCATTCATTAAAGGTGCACTACACTCATCTATCTGGGCCTTTCTTCACGGTGATAATAACAACACTAAGAAGGAGCTAAATGCCACGGTAGATACAATTTATCCTTAAACACCAGACATCTGCGGCATGATGGATTCTGTTCGACTAGTGCAGCGTCTCCATCTGAATTGAACATGTTAATCCCAAATTAACTTGACCTACAACCATTCAACACCTGTTAGCACCTCATGTTCATTTACACCTTTAATTGGCGTGCCACATGAAGAAGCAGTAAGTTTATCTAACCCCTGGGGTTTGTGTCAGCTCACAGACAGATCAGTACAGATCAGGATCAATAGGCCTAATTGATTCCCGAGCTGCTGCTGGAGCCCCCTGCAGACACGTGAGCTGCCCTCAGCCTGGCCCTGCAGTGCTCAGCATGTCCATGTGATGGGGGTGTGTGAGTGGGTGTGCTTTCAACTGGACATCTGGTAGTGGTGTGTGATACTGCAGAATTCAATGCGATACCAAACATGGGGCCAGTATCGCAGATGTATCAATACTGATACTGATACTTGATTCTACTGGGAAAAGCAGCTTGTCAAAATTAACCAAGAATAACACACAGCCACTTAAACTACTTTTTCTATTCATGAATAAAGGGTTAATGGAGATGATTTAATCTTGCTTTCACTTCTATAATTCAACCACCTGGATATTATTGGTCGTGCTGGAACGACCCTGTGAGAGACTTTTGTCCCTGAGCCTGAGTTCTGGTTATAGTTTGGTAACCCTCCTCTCTTTGTTTACTTTCCAGCTTAGAGATCTCTTTTTGATGAGTTATTAGACGTTCGTTCAAGTTTGCGGTGTTGCCAGGGGACCTTGTGTGTTTTCTGGAAACATGCCTGCTAGCATTGTCTGGTATTTAGCTGCAAAAGAAAAAAAAAATCACCAAACGATGCTCCTCTCAGCCATCATGGAGCAAGCAGCGCCTGTCAGAGCAACACAACTGACCAGCAAAACTCACAGTAGAGAGGGAGAGGGGGGATGATCGAATTGAGTGAGAGGAGCACACATACAGAGGAAAAACTGACACTTAAATATCAATCTAATCAAGCAAGTATTGATCAATACTGATACCAAAATTGGTATTGTTATATCAATATTTTAGATCGATTCACCCACCACTAACACCTGTGCCAAGAGTAGAAGTTGTGATGTGGCATTTGAAGTAGTGGTGGGCAGATCAATCTAAAATATCAATAATTCAAAACTTATGTTGGTACAAGCATTAATCAATATTTGCTAACAAGATGGATACTTTGAACCCTCAGTGTATTGTTTATTTCCTTATGTTTCTGTAATGTTAATCTACCAATATATGCAAGCTGCTTGATCAAAATGATACATTAAATGGTGGAATATAATGTTATATAGGTTATCTATGAACATACAAGTTTACTGTCGTACAACAAAGCGGAAAAAAATAGAGTACAGGATTATTTTCTAGTTGAATTTTTTTTTTAACTTTTATTCGTGAACAGACACATTATTTACAGTGATTTTGTTTAAGTCTTGATTAATTTTGCCACCTCTTTTCTATGTAAAAAGTATTGATATTGGTATTGAAATTGGGATACTGGCCCTTTATTTAATTGATATGGGATCTATCCAAATTTTGCAGTATGGCACACTGCTACCTTGTAGCTTAAGTTCAGGAAAGCTTTTCTGTTTTTTCTTTTTTCCAAAGACTCCACCAATAAGGCCACACCTGAACCACAGATTGACGCACCTCTCTGCGCATTGCCACGTTAGAAACAATTCTTAACAGCCTCTTTACACTTACTTTGACACTGCATTTTTAGGCCTCTGCGACTTTTTGTGTGACTGCAGTAACAAAACTAAAATGAGTTCCAGTTTTAGCTTTCCTCCTTTAATGGGGAGTTTGGCAGTTATTTACCTGACAAACTGCAGCTAAACAGATCTTCACACCTTTTACCACTAACAGTTGAGAGGGAGCCAATGCAGGTGATCCGTGTCAGTGCACAGCACCGCGCAGAGTACAGATTTAAAGCATTATTTACTGTTATTCAGGAGAAAATCCCGTCTTTTCTACAGCTCCTCACTTATTTATGAAGACTATGGGTCACAACAGCACGCGCATGTCAACACAGTAGCACGCGCACGTGTGCGATGTCCACTTACGAGGCTTTAATTCGTATGTTAAACAGACAATTTGAGGGGATAAAACAGTAACATTTGCTTCTTTTCTCATTTCAATAAGCTCTTTCTGAAGCAGTAACAGAAGCAGATAGAAGCAGAAAGGTGGGCGCATCATAAATTATGTAACAGCGCTGGTGTTTAGCCTATTAGTCTAAAGCCTTGCGGCTTTCGCTATTAGGTTAGCAAACACCTTCAGTGTGTCCTAAAGTAGTCCTGTTCGCGTTTATTTTGAGCTTTTTTCGCTTCAAATTTTCCAGTAAAGGGAGTCTAGTGGTTCCAGTTGAGGCAGTGATGTGTGAAAGATGGGGCTGGTCTCCGGCGCAGCCTGCTGAGAGCTATCACTCGCATTTTGTACCGACACATCACACTGAGCACTAATTATCACCAACACTGAAGCCTGTGTGTAATGAGACGAGCTCCTACCTCCGACAGCAGCCCAGAGAAACACTGCAGTTATCAGAAATCCCATAGGATCCGGAGAGTGAGGCTCCTGCAGGAGATAACCTTGAAATAACGGGCTGGATCCTGTCACACACCCGCCGTGCGAGGTGGAGCCGAGCACCGTGTGTGTGTGAGTGTGTGTGTGTGTGTGTATCTGTGTGGTGTCAGGTGACCAAGCCCAGATCAGACCCTGTTAGGTGCCAGAGATGTCAGATTACCGTTCCGGTTTCCTAGTGTGTGAACAAACTGCTCCATGTGTGTAACTCGGGCGGATTAAAGCTCCTTACAGCCTGCTCTCTGCCCCATTTGGAGATCTTGGCGCAAAAGTTGCTTCATAGACATGATGCACAATTTACTTCTCTGTAATTCTTCTCCACCCCAATCCCACTAAATATGCGCGGTGAGATTTGGATTATAACAGCTTTCATTTAATTTGCACAGCTTATGCAAACATTAGCTCCTGGCTAATTATCTCTTGAACATTAATTATTGATAATTAGGAACAGCTGGAAGTATGCTCACATTAACAGGCCTGTTTATCACCTCTGAAATCATTCTGTTTACAAAGCCCTCCCTTAAGGTCTCTGTGTGACTCAGAGTAATATCACTAAAGCGAGCCTACTGTCTACACATGCTTGTTGTTGTGTTTGTTGTTGTTGTTGTTGTTGTTGTTGTTGTTGTTGTTGTAAAGCTTTCCTTAACCTGTATTAAGACAGGGCTGGTTGAAACAGCAACTGCAAAACAAGACAAGTTAGCAGAATGAAATCTTTATTTATTTTTCCTGACAATAATCACATTTATGAGATGGAAAATGCAACTTCAGGCTTTACATTTCATAGCGTTTGACAAATACAGTCATAAACATATTTACAGTTACTGTAAACCCTTGATGTGATGAGATCTATCACCATACATCAGCAAAGCACTTCAGCACTTTTGCCAACTTGATTTTACTATGTATTAAAAATCCTCTCTTTTATTACCCAGTGGAGTCATGTGAACTGCCTCCCACCTTTGTTTCTGTGGACGGTGGTTTATTATTGAGCACAAAGCTCATATTTGGGTCATCTGGTCTTGGGAACAGGCCTGGGGGGGCGAGTGTGCTGGTTTGGTCCGATGTATTTCAGTGGAGCATACTTAGGCTTCTCAATCACTTCCAAACCAAAATAAGGCTGTAAGGCTCTGGGGATGCGCACTGTTCCCTCCTGGAGAAACGAGGGGGACAAAAAAAGAAACGTCATTAAAAATAAGCATCAATAAAAAAGTGATGTTAAGCCAAGATGACTCTTCTAAATAAAACAAGCTTAGTTTTATGGTTTTTACTTTGCAACAAAACCTGGGCATGTACAAAAGATAAATAATAAATCAGACATTTTAAGGAAGTTTATTACAGACATGAAAAAAGTGTGAAATTGTTCATCCGTCTAAAAGGCGCAAGACTTCCACAAACTAATTTAAGAGCCTTGTTTGTCCTTTGATGATCACAGAATATCTTATGAAGTTAACTAACACTACTTGATGAAAACTTGTTATTTTGAAGCATGTATTTAATGAACTTCTTGTACAATAATGTGGAAAAATCTTTGTTAAAAAGCGTAGGGTGTGTCTTTGTGTCAGTGTCTTACTTTGGTCTGATGTGTCTCCAGAATAGCGATGATGGTTCGGGGAATGGCACACGCTGTAGCGTTCACCTGGGGAGATATTAACTCACGGTTGAGTTGTTAAACTGCTGTAAAGATGCAGTAATGTAGGTTAGTGCTCTGCTGACTTACTGTGTGGGCGTACTGCAGGCTGCCATCCTCTCTCTCATACAGGATGTTGAGACGTCTGCTCTGGTAGTCTGTACAGTTGGACCCACTGGAAATCTGTCAGTGTGGCGTTTATAGAAAAGCAGGGAATCATATAAAGTGAGGGAATAAAGCTCAACACAAACAAGAAAAATTACCTCGGTCATTTTAAAGCTTAGATTATCTTTTTTATGTGTTAATGATCATAGCATAGAATAAGCAGTGTCACTTCTTAATAAAAACAACTTTCTATGACACTTTTACAACAGTGTTTCTTTTTCTGTCAACAAGTTGTGCAGAAAAAATAAAGCCACAAATAAGAACCTGTGTCACATGTGACTATATTGTCTCAACCAGCAGATTTCTCAGTTGAGATTCATTATTTTCAGTATCATGCTGGAAGATGTCAGAAAGGTGTCACTGATATAATAAGGCTGACCTCTCCGTAGCTGTCCCTTCCAGGCATCCATGCTTCAATGTCGAACTTCCTGTGTGCAGGTGGACCCAGTTCTTGTGTTGGCATGTCCAGCACTCTGAGCAACAACACAAAACATACAGCTAGAAAAATATCCATCCGTATCAGCATGCAAATTACATCAGCTATAACAGAGACAAGCACAACCTGGGAGAAAAATCACAACAGTGGAAGAATATCATAATAATGTAAAAGGCAATTTGATCAAAAATAATCTAGATAACCTTCATATTGTTTCCACAAACAAGAGAAACATCTTGTGTCACTCAGTGTTGACTGAAGTTGAGCCAGCATGATTTAGTTTCGGAGCCTAATAATAAATGACTCAAATGACATAAATGTGATCAGCATGTTTCTAAGAGCTGAAAGGTTGGAATATTATTCACTGCACTCCTTCACCTCCTGATACCTTCAGTAGGATAAGAAATGCATTACTACATGGAGGTAGCTAAAGTTACTGGAACACTTGACAGGTCTGTAATTATTGACCGATTTTGCATTCAAAGCACGGTCATAAAACTTTGAAATGGTTGCTCTGAGTGTTACAAATATAAGATGAGTGAGAGCTTAATCACTGTGATACCCTGCCTTCTGCAACTCTAGCCAAAAACCAAAGGCTTTTCTTGGAATGTAAAATATATCTGTCCAGTTTATTTCCCAGCTCACCCACATTTACTGAATAGGTTTGAGGTCCACTTCATCATTTTGAGTGTCCTTTTTTAAGAAAAACGACCTAAATCTGCTTATGACGGCTCTACTCTATGGTTTGTAGAGCATAATTAAATAATGATGGCTTAGTAGATATTTCATTTCTTTTAAGGGCATTTAAATGACTAATTCCACAAAAACAACCGAAACCTCTTTAATGTGCCAAGTGCTCTAATCACTTTGGCCACCACTCTATGTCAGGTGGGGCTCATTATCGTGGCTGTAGTACAATTGCACCAGTGGGCACTGTAAACTGGTGCACAGCAGGCTTTACAAAGCTTTTTTCTAACATCAGTGGTGAATCCATTATAACTTTGTTCATTATTTAAGAAGGTTGGTCTGGTTGAAATTAAAATTTCACAGACTAAATGTACAAATGTTAAGCACTACAATCTTGAATAAAAGATTAAGAGTCTGACGTATGAACGGGTTTACTGAGCAATAACATTTTGAAGAATCTGCTGCAAAATCTTTCATTTTGGATGCAAGAAAATTTAGAGTCACCAGCTTGGGTTTTAAGTTATTTTGTAATAAATTCAACATTATGAGGGTGGGGAAAACCAAAAACCTTTTCCCACCTCCATCCTAGCTTTAAGGATAGAGAGGATTAAAAGTTCCCCTGCTCACAATGGATACTTTTCAGAACTTTTTTTGTTAAAAGTGAAGACAGAATGGTTGCAGGCCAAGAGTTTCCTGAACCATTCTACGTTGAGCATCAGCGTATTGGCTTTTCCATGAAATTCACATCATTCTGTCTCCATCACTTCTGTCATTCTTGATGACGTGATTTGAAAATTTCTCACTAACAAAACTGTTGATCCAAAATGAAGAATGAAGGCAGATTTGCTTCAGATCATCTTTGGGTCTTACAACTATTATATCACTCTTTTAACTGAACTCTTGAAACTTGAAAGGACTTTAGGAGATTTGGAGCAGATGCTGTTAATCAGCATCAGAAGAGAAATATTATGAAGTCACCAGCATTAAGATGAGGAACAAGACTATTGTCCACTGTAGATGTGAACAAGCAATCTGCCAATTGTATGAAGGGGTCGTTCATGTTCAAATGAAAGAGGAGAAGTGACAGAATTAACTTTCACAGGCCCCATCATGCACTAGAAAGGTGACTATATACTCCTGTCTCATCCAGCTCACATGGTTTGATATGAAATGAAACATGTATGGATGTCTGTGTATTTGTGTACTTGTGTGTGTGCACTAACCTGTAGTGCAGTTCCAATGCAGAGAAAATCTCTTTCTGCAAAGACACAAACTCCTCCAGCAGCTGAGAGCTCTCCTGTCCTGTTTCATCTGCTGTCACTCCAAACATCTCCACCTGGAGGAAGAGAAACACAAACACACACAAATAAAAATTACCAGAAAATAAAACAAGTGGCCAATAAGAGAAAGATTCTTCTGCCTTCCTAACAAAACTCATCAATCCCTTTATAAGTGCTGAAAACATGCAAAATGAAACCTCCCAGTGATCTTCACCTTATTGAAGTGATGAACTCTGTACAGGCCCCATGTCTCTCTGCCGGTGTCAGTCTCTGCTCGATAGCAGGTGCTGCTGCACATTGACCTGCAGAGGAGATGACAGATCATGTCAGATTTAATCATTTTCAATACAAAAATATCTGCAACAAGCGGGGAGTGAGGATTGTTTATTTTACATGACAGGAAGGTCCTTCCAGTTGACTGCATGATCCATGAAATAGCCTACAGAAGAGAGACACATTGCACATGTAAGGTGATACTTCCACATCTTGGGTCTGATATTTGTTTAATTTAGCAAAGGTTCAAAGTCTCTTTTAGATTAAATATTGATGCATACTTTCCCTGCAGGATACTGAAAATAAGGAGGCCGTTTTAAAACAGTTGGACTATGGATTAACAGAAAACTCATCAATGTATTACAATGCAATATTTTGTCAAAATGATATGAGGCTCTTGACATAAGTGCCATGGTTGATTAATAATCAAAATTAACTTAAACAATAGGATGGGTCAGCTGAGACAACTGCAACTTTTTAAAGTAAACAATTATTCACCTGCAATTCCAACCTCTCCAGTGCCAGCCATGTTCAGATCTGGAAAACGGTTTGGATCCAGAGAATAGACCTGGGAGCGATGAGCGTTAGGCTGCATCCCACAACCCTCCTGCAGGCAAACAAAACAGAGTGATTAGAAAGGAAGGAGAACAGATGTCAGGGAGAGAGATGTTATGTTTATGAGTCAGTGTTTGACAACACTATACAGTAAACTACAAGCACATAGTTCATTAAACTATATGCAAAATAAATGTTGAGTTAAAAAAACTGTGCACAATAATAGATACTTCAAAGTCTGGCCATGCAAATTTAGTTACAATAAAAAGTTATTTTTTTTAACTTCAACAATAAACCTTCAAATAAGCCCTAAAAGAAGCCCAGGCTCCTCCAACTGTTCATACACCTACAGCATATTCTGAGAAAGAGACCAATGTATGTTCGCAACAAGTGTCACTAAGCTCTGCTGCTTACAAATACTGCCCCCTTCAGCATGTCCGGTACAACCATGGGTATGAAGCCCTGCAGGAGCCAAAAGAAAAAAAATTATGTTTGGGTCTGAACAGGTTTTAGAAAATCACAAATGAGCATAAAATGTGTAGATTCTTTATCTGGTATTTCCAGACTCATGCTTACCCGCTGCTGCAGTTTGTCAAGTGCAAAGTTTTGGAGTGCAGTCTGAAGTCTGGCCCCGGCCCCCCTCAGATAATAAGACCTGTGGCCTGAGACATGAGCTAGATGTCTGCAGGAGAGGACAGCAAAATCGATTAAGTCTGTCTTCTTAATCTTATTGCATTCATATGAACAAAAAGCATAAGAGATGATTTCACAGACTACCTGGAAATGTAATATCATATATAAAGACCTTAAGAGCAGGATCTGAGTCTTCCTCACCTCTGCCTGATCAGACCCAGCTCCTCCCCCAGCTCTACATGACCTCTGGGCTTGAAGTCAAACTCTGCAGAAAGAAAGTAGATTGTCAGATTAGTATTCAAGCATTCCAGAGTGTAACTGATATTATCATTTAGTTAAAGGAGGTCATGTGCCAAATCCATCACCTGGTTTCTGTCCAACAAGCTCCACCACCCGCGCCTGACTTTCATCCCCAACTGGCTGAAAAATAATACAAAAAGGGACTTAAGAGGGTATCAAAGGGAACTTAAAGAAAAAAAATCTTCCTCTGATGCTTCAAAGAAAAGTTTTATGTTTGTGTGTGTCCTCACCACATCAGGATGTGAGGAGTTGGGTAGTCTGAGCGCTCGGCCGTAGTACTCCTGATCCAACTCTGTCTCTCGGGGTAAGAGCTGATTCAGTCTGCTACGAATCTCCCGACCCCTCTGCAGAGCCTGAGTGTACTCTGGAATCTGCGAGACACACAATAAACTTTATTCCTCAAACACAGGCTGATTCAATATCTGAGTGTTGGCAGGTTTGGATTCTTAAGTACCAGAGTTTAACTTACATTAACAAGGGTTTTCTTGTTGTTCTTCTCCTGGAAATATCAAAAAGAGTATTCAAGAGAGAGAGAAAAGTCAAATTCGATAAGTGAAAACACAAAAAGCATCCAGTGAACACAGATGCTGTGACAGAGTCAGGTGACTGAATATCATGTACTGACCACAAGTGCTTTGACTGTTGCACTGATGTTTTTCTTCTGCTCCTCCAATCCAGAGATTTCTGTCCTCACAGCCTGGAGCTCCTGCCACGCACACACCTAGAGAATAAAACACACCCATTAAATCTAGAAATGATTACAGCAGGAAGAAGTTAATGTTTGCACATCTGTTTCAACTTTTGCGCAACTTCTTCATACATATGGGCCTGATCAAAACAGTACATTGTGTGTAAGTGTGCTGGAACACTGAATTTGCTCCAATCAACAATACTGTGACAGTTTCCTCTGCTAATGTCTAACATTGCTTGCTATGGGACTTGGCAATTGATTGAAAATGTGATTAGAATGCAATATAGCCTGCTGCAGTGTTCTAATGGCAGACAGTGCAATATTTCTTACACCTGAAATGTGTCAGAATACCACATGCAGTTTTTTGCAGTAGATGTTTTACGCTCTACACCTTTGTTACTCAACCCTGCTCAACCAAAACGCCAAATTGCTGACAACTTTTTTGCAAGAGAAACAGCCTGAGTGGTGGAAAGTGGCAAAAAAGGTCAAGGGCTGTAAAACAGTGTGAAAAGCAGCAAAAATTGGGAGAAAAATTGGAAAATGGTCAGAAAGTAGTGTCATATTCTAATTTTTTTAGAAACACTGAATTCTGGGTTTTCATTATCTCTAACCCATCGTCATCAAAATTTCAAGAAATAAAGGCTTGGGATAATTCACTTGATGTATGAAGAGTCTATGATATGAAAGATACCTATAATCCCTGGGTTTCACTTTCTGATTAGGAACAAAAATTGACAAATAGCAACATTTTTCATGATATTCTAATGTTTGAGATGTACTTGAACATGCAAGCAGAGTTCCATTTGTGTATTATTTTCCTTTATAAAAAGCATCTTATCTCCTGCATGTGTTAATCTTATTCAAAACATAAGTCATAATAAAAAAGTATATAATTTCCTTCAATACAGCAATTGATATCAACACATAAAATGGTGTAAAGCATGTATAAATGCAGACTGTATATTACAATATCTGTTATGCATTCTGTTAATATATATCAAGCTCATACAATACAGCTCTTGTCTCAGTATTCACTTGTATCCCAGGAAAAAAAAATGCCTCATCAACTTCTGGAAGTATTAATTTGTGTTTGTTTCCTAGAAAACAAACAATGACCCCAGAAACATATTTTATCAGACCACACAATTGTCAACACCTACTATTTTCCTGACATCGTCTCCTCGCAGGTCTCCCTTCCTGTTCTCCACATTAGCTATGACTTTGTCAGTCTCCTCACACACTGCTCTCATGTCCAGCTCGGGTTTGTCGCTGTAACCTTCACACACATGTTCGTACAAACTGCTCCGTGCTCCGTGAGAAGAGCGGACAAACACACACGTCCTCTGCCTCAAACATGTAGCTGTCGCCGGCTTCAGCACAGCCAGTGCTGCCCCTCCAGCTTTAGCGACCATGCTCATGCAGGCTGCCATCTTTAGTTTACTAACGAATGCTGCATTCATGGACAGTAGGAATAACTGCTATTATGCTCCTCAAGGAATCCTGTTTTTGTCTCAGTGCATCACAAGTGAGAGCAGTTGAACAAATGGATGTTACAAAAATTTATATAAGTAAATAAACATAGTTTTTAAACTTTAATAAAGCATATATTCTGTCATGGAGTAAAATATTTAAATCATTTTTGTGTATGTGTTTTTTTTAATGGCATTGTTCATAATTTATCATAGACATATGGAAGAAACAACAAAACATATAATACAGTAAGGAAACAGTCATCACAAATTTCTGCAATTTATCACAAGAGAATGCATACTTCCTATTTTATTTATTTATTTGTTTGAAAGCCACAAAACTTTGTCTTTTTCTGACAGGCTGCCATGGTCTGTTTGTGACAGAAATAAGATGTGCTGGAGTGACTACAGGTATTATTGTGGATTTGGACTATACCCCAGGTGATTTTATTATAGATTTTATTTTAATCATATGTTTGCTTTGCCTACTGATGCTAGATTAGTGTCAGGATATTTGTCCAATATATACCCAAATGCTAGCTAATAATATTATTGTGCTATGTACTTCAGCCACTTACAAGAAAGCAGAACTTCAAAAGAGAGATAAGTGACTTTTTCAAGAGCATTATCAGTTTTTCTCTTTTCCTCTCCGCTGAACAAAAAAATAATCATTTGTCCACCATAAAATATCCTGCATTCCGAATCCATTTTTTCTTCCTAGACTATTTGCTACTTCTTGTGATGTTGAAGTTTCTAGCAGACTAACATCAACATGGAACGTCACTCTGTGTTGAATGTCTTGATATGTGCATTTCTAAAAAAGTAGCTTTTAAACCTATTAAAGATAACACTGATAATAGGTAAAATAGAATTTAAGTTGACATTTCATTCAGAAAGCCAGACATTTACAAGCCAACGATACCAAAGCAATAACAAAAAAATCAGAATAAAATTCAATTTTTATTTACAATATGCAATTTTGAATTGTTCAAAGGGCCGGACCAAATGTGGGAAGGGGCTCAATCTGGCCCGCGGGCCGTAGTTTGGGGATCCCTGCTTAGGTTTTCTTTACATAGTTTACATTTCTACTTCTAACTCTTGCTTTTGTCAACCCGTTAGAGGGGTGGATATAACTTAAAATCGTGAAATGCATTTCTTGATTTTTTTTCACTGTCTTTAAGATGCTATTCTACGGAAGTGGATTAGGGCCACTGAGAAAAAAAAAAATTCCAAAAAAAAAAAAAGTCAGAATTCTGACTTTAATCTCAGAATTCTGACTTTAAACTCAGAATTCTGAGAAAAAAGTCAGAATTCTATGGAAGAGGATTAGGGCCACTGAGAAAAAAAAAATCTAAAAAAAAAAGTCAGAATTCTGAGATTAAAGTCAGAATTCTGACCTTTTTTTTTGGGGAATTTTTTTTTTCTCAGTGACCCTAATCCTCTTCCGTACTATTCTGTAGTTGTTGATGGTACCAAAGAACAGAATCAAAAGTTGAGAAATATCGTATCGGCATTGAATGCGGCATGAACACGGAAGTAAGTACTCTGCAAATGATGTTGTAAATAATAAAGATTATTTTTTAGCATTACTTACAGCAAACATAGAAGTTTTAATATATTTTTGTGACATATTATCAAAGATGGAAAAGAGTATTTTTAATTTTGCAGTAATAAAAACGACCCAGCTACCGACGTTCGTCACGAGGCAAAGGTCAACCAATCAGATGGGCGGAAGTTTAACGTTGCGGTAATCCGGTTCAGACGTGACAAGTGCGGCCGACTGAACCCGAACTCAACCTTAATTTTCTGTCCCGTTGGCTGTTAAAACTACACCTTTCTGTGTTTCACCACCGTGCTGTCCGTGAGTGCTCACTGCCATGGTGGACTGAGCCGTGCGGGGACGGGAGGCGGTGCACAGCGGGAGCAGAGTTCCTTTGTGAAGCCAGTTTGCTCCGTCAGTCTGGAGTGATGTTGTGCTCGGAGCTGGATGAGCAGCGAGTAGCCTGAAGCGTCTCCTCAACAGGCCGGGACGAGCCTTTCAGCTGAGCCCGGAGGACCGAGGCATCCACATGGGAGCCACAGAAGCCTGCCGAGGCCTCTGGTAATAAGCAGGTCTTGTGTTACAGTTAGCCTGCCCCAAGCTGCCTCACCTATTCCTGTCAGAAGTGGGACCCGACCAGCCTTCAAAGTGGAAACGAGAAGAAGAGCCAAGGTAGAGAAAAGTTCAGCTAAATGTCTGATTTATTCACAGTGTAGTGATGCTGCGTTCTGCTTTGTTTTGCTTGTGTCATATTATCATTCTCATTGTCAGGGGTGAATCTAGAAAGGTGACGAGGGGTGGCCATGCCCTCTCTGAGAGCTGATTGGCCACCTCAAGTAAAACCCTAAAATCATTTACTTTGTGTCTGTTCGTCAGTTCTTAGGGGCAGGACTTAATACCATCATAGACATAAACATGAATCTGGTCTTATTGGCATCACCAGATGGCAACCTCCTGTCTGAAAATTACATAGGCTCAGAGGCTGACTGTAACAGCACAATTGCCAGGCCAAAAAAGATAATTTTGTCATCAAATCTAAAAATCTGACCAGACTGGTTCAAAAATTCCTTGGACATTAATATCTTAGTTCTGTGTCAGTGCACACTGTATAGGAGGTGATTTTAAAAACTGCTAAGTTGATAAATGTAAGAGTTTTGACCATAAAAGGCCATGACTGACTTGATTGAAAGGTGGGGACCCTGAAAGCATGCAAAAAAAGCAAAAGGCTCTCCTCTTTGTCTCGTCCAAGCTCAAATGAAGCCAGGTTGAACCATAGATTGTGTATAGAATGGACAGGGTGGCCCCGCCTTTTATCGTTGCATGGTTTTAAAGCTAAGAAAAACCCATCACTGGCCACCCAGAGTCTGTGTAGTTGAGACCATTACCAAGCTGAATAGATCTGGGTAACAAAAAATGAAAAAGAATTCATATATTTATTCAAGAGTCTTATTACTTCCTGGCTCTCTTTCCTGAAGTATCTGGCTATTACAGAAAAACTACGCAAGAACAGCAGCTGGCAATCATCATAAACATAACTGAAAACCCAGTTTTTAATGTCCAATAACTAATGAAAAACGTACTCCTCCGTCACTGAGGGGGGGAGGGTTATGACATCCTCAGTGTGAGTCAAGTGTCATGGCATCCATGATGTTAGCAGTCCATGAGTTAAACTCAGCATCACCAACGTGCCCCCCTCGATGTTAGGCTTCAAAATCTGCCAGGAATGAACGGGTGACATCACAGACACTACATCCATGTATGGACATCACTCACTGGTTTCTGAGGAGGGTTCAAGGAGCCGAAGTGGGTGATGCAGCAAAGTGTTGATGTTGGGGCAGACCTTTAGCCTCCTGGCAAGCAGCATCAACACACCTGCCAGTAAAACCAGAGACACCAATGATAAAACCATAATGTGAAAAAGTAGTCTCAAAGAAATCAAAACAGATGAGGTCGAAACAATGAAAGAAGTCACCCTGGTATAGTTTGTACAGTCTTTTGCCCTGAGCTTTATTTTACAACACCAGCAATTGGTGCATCTTGAAGACAACTATCTGGTCTGTGTTTGAACACTGTCAGAAGCTGTCTTCGCAGTCAGGATTCAAGTGTTGCACTTTTTGTTATTTGGGATGTGTATCTTCTCCTTTACTAAGTAAATATCAAACGTCAACCTGTGGTCTACAAAATATGAGGCAATGCTAAATCTTCAGTTCTTTGAGTGTCAGCTTGAGGCTGGCTCTAGGAGCACCAGAAAAAAAGAATAGCCCAAAATAGCCATTTTCACAGTAGAAATGAAAAAATATGTATTTCACATCTAGATAGCCAATTTCTTGATCGATAGCACTGTACAGGGGATGAATATTTTTTCTAACTGTAGTTAAGAAGGTATTAAGATAACAGGTTCAAGAATCAGAAACACAGCTCCGCTGACTGACAGGCCCACACTATAGCTGCCTCATTTCCAATGTGGTTTCTGCAGTTTTGAAAGTTTTGCTTCAAAACTCTGTTTCAGAAGCAGAATTATTTCATTTTACTTATTTGATCCCCATTAGCCACTACCTGAGTAGCAAATACTCTTCCTGGGGTCCTGTCATCCAAACATGAAAAAAGTTCACACAAATTAAGTGATTAAAAGAGAAATCCAGCACAATAACAAACAAGGTAAAAATCCAGAAACACCCAGACGAACTTGTTTCAAGTCCAAAGGTTGTCTCTGAAATGTTCATCTTATATCTAAGTAATCAATACTTAAAATACATACATACATGAGTTAGGTCACAGGGAATATGTCCATGCATTTTGTCATTGATGGTTAATACTAGCCAAGAGGTTTTTGTTATGTGTGTGTTCAGGCATACTTCATGACATCCAGAGTCCAATGTTAAGGTTTTTGCTTCCTTGCCCTTCAGGGCAAAAATGAAAAATGAAAAATACTGTATTGATCCCAGAAGTACTCCCCAAATCTACTTGCATCATCTAAACTCCTACTTGACCTGTCCAAGGGGAACTTTTTCTGCCTGTGAAGTGTAAACAATTTGTCCATCACATACTCAGAGCTAAATCCATTGTCCGTTGATTTTGGAAGCAGTACACAACATTTCCTACTTAAGACAACTGTGTCTGCTATGTGTTAGCCTGAAAATTATATTTAACTTTGTAGGGACTGTAATTTTGAGTCTTAGGTGCTCAGACACTCTTCAGCTCTTCTTTCTCTTCTCCATTCTTGGTGTGATACACAAAGCCTCACAACACAAAGGTTGAGTCAACTTTTATACATTCTAACTTGCATCAGGTGTGATTTCTATATTACCAGCACCTGTTACTAACCACAGCTGAGTTTAAACAAGCATCACCTGCTTATAATTAAATGATTTACCAACAATTTCAAAATGGTGCTAACATTTTTGTCTGGCCCAATTTTTGTATTTTGTGTAAAATTGTGTCAATTTTAGCTTTTTTTTCTTCATTTTTTGTGTTTTTCCAATGCACATCATGGAAATAACACGTTCATACAAAAAAACAGCAATTGCAACAATTTCTGGGGGAAATTGTGTATTTTCTGGAAAAATTTCAGGGGGTAATACAAAAACGCTAAAAGTCACAAATTGATCAAAACTCACTTGAGTGCAAACTAAACGTGCAACAGCACTCAGGCTGCAGGTTTTTGGTAGTCTTCACTGAAAACATCTTTGTCGCTGCAGAGAGGGGTTTAAGTGAGTGTAACTATAGATACAAACATTAGTGCCTCTTCCCATACCACCACCCTAACCCACCACAAAATGTGTAAATCAAAAGATCGCCCACAGTCCTAGCTTTCCCAATCAGGCATGTTCTTACGTTACGTTACGTACAGCATGTTCGGCTTTTTGTAGTTACCCCAGGCATTTGGGAATAGATGTCGGACCCTGCCACCCTCACAGGTAGGTATGAAGGGAGGGGTGGCAGGGGCAATCATGGGCCAGAAGTCACTGCTGAAGCTGGTCCACTCCAGTCAAAAAGGTCCAGACCCTCCCCTCAGTCAAACGGCTCTTTGTCTGGAGGGCCACACTATTTTTTTTTTTTCCAGAGATAGGAGTTATCTGGGCACTGTACGTTAAAAAGTTGTTTCATTGATGCGTCTGTCTCTGTCAGATAGTGACAGTTTCTCTAACAATGGGATAGTTTTCCTATCTCTGTTTCTGTATATTCAAAAAATGTGATCATTTCGTACTTTGTCCTCTTTCAAATGTGCACCTGAACCTTGAATACAGATGAAGCTTTCTCACTAAACTCTGAGTGTTTGTATTCACTCTACCTCAGATGAATGCTGTGCGGGGGGGCACAGTCACCTGGCGTCCCCAGCCGTGGCAGGATGGAGACGGTGGAGGGGGAGAACCTCTGTCTGACAGTGACTCAGAGGAGGAGGACTTCCCCGATGACAGCACCACTCCCCTGGGAGACTATATCACACATGGTGAGAAAGAAAAAGTACAAAGCTCCAGACGTGTTGGTGTGGAGTGAGTTTGGAAACCACCTTTTATTCCAGTGTCTTCTAAAGCTTTTTTTCTGTGTGAGTCTAACGTGTCTTCTTTTCTTTGTTCCTTCTTTCATCAATCCTCATTTTACCGCTGTGGTTTAGGACTGAAGCAGCTCCTGGATGCTCAGCAGCTGTGTGATGTTACTCTTCTTGTTGAAGGGAAGAAGTTCATGTGTCACAGGTACGAAAGATGTTCAAAGAAGCTGAAAAACACCAAACAAGTTGAATCTCATTGATCATTAATGAAGAAACTGTTTAAAAAACTGATTGATTTAACAAAGAGGAGAGACAGAGGAGAATCTTGTTTATGACTGAAGTGGTGACCATGTGACAAAAGTTATCTTCTATGATCCTTCATCTCCCTCTCCGCCCCCTCAGAGTCCTCTTGGCTGCTGTCAGCCCGTATTTTCGGGCCATGTTCACCAGTCCCCTGGTGGAGTCTCGTCTCACTGAGATCAGGCTGGAGGAAGTGACGCCATCAGTCATGGAGACTGTGATCCAGTTTGTCTACACTGGTGAGGCAGGGCTCTCTCTGGACACGGCAGAGGATCTGTTTGTTGCTGCCAACAGACTTCAGGTCATGCCACTTCAAGATCTGTGCTCCAGGTAAACCCGCTGGTATTCAGATCTGAATCCACAGAGATTTAAAATCCAGACGGTTAGATTTGTGTTTTGTTTTTTTGTCCCTGAGGTTTTATCCTCTCATTCCTCTCTCCATCTCTTTCCTCAAGGTTTCTCTTTGAGCACCTCTCGGTGGATAACTGCTTGGGAATGTACTCTCTGGCTCGCTCTCACCATGACCAGCTGCTGCTGCGTGCGTCTCTACGGCTGGTGGCTCAACACTTCCCCAGGGTGGCCCGGCAGAAAGACTTCCTCCTTCTGGATCACGGTACGTTAGGCAGCCTCCTGAGCTCCGACCGTTTGGGGGTGGATTCTGAGGCCGAGGTCTACGACGCGGCCCGACGCTGGGCGGAGCACCAACCCTTTGATCGCTACGCCCACATGCCAGCGCTGCTCCACCACCTGCGGCCGGGGCTGCTGTCCCAGGAAGAGAGCCGGAGACTGTGCCAGGAGTTGGGACCTGCTGCAGCCGGTGAGGGCCTGGGGGGGCCTCTGAGACCTCGAGAAGGCATGTTTGAGAAGAAGATCGTGTGTGTGGACCTGACTCCTCGGGAGGAGGAGAATTTAGCCATCAGAGACTACACAGTGGACTGCTTTGACCCTCGGACAGGGAAGTGGGAGAAGATAGCAGCGCTGGGCTCTCTGGTCAGTCCGGGCTGTACGGCTGTAGGAGACCGTCTCTTTGTGGCGGGGGGAATCCTGCGGACGGGCTCCGTGTCTGCAGCCGTGCATGAGTATGACGCGGTGTTGGACTGCTGGATAGAGAGGCCTTCTATGTTTCAGCCCCGGGCCATGCTGGGTCTGCTGGGCTGTGGAGACTCACTCTACGCTCTGGGCGGCTGTAACCGCTCGGCTCTGCTGGACTCCAGTGAGATCCTGGAGCTGACCACTCTTCAGTGGGTCCCTGGACCTCGGTTACCGCTCCCTTTACGCGCCTTTGCCTGTGCGGCTCTGCGGGGGCGACTCTACATCCTCGGGGGAACCACGCTGGAGCAGAACCGAGCCGTGGTCCACTCAGGTGTGTTTATTTACCACACCCTCACAGACTGCTGGACGCGTGTGTCTTTGGACTCTGGTGCCACATGCCTCGCTGGAGGAGTCGCTGTTCGGGGCGGAGTTTGTGCGATTGGAGGATACATGAGAGAGACCACCAAGTTTCACGATGGGAACTACACCAATCTGGAGACTTTGGACGCCACGGGGCGTGTGCTGTTTTTCAGAGAGGGTAGAGGCTCAGGAGTAGAGAGGGAGGTGACTGGAGGAGGAGTCATGGTCAGCACAGAGCAGCGAGGGGGCGCGGGTGGTGGGAGCGACAGGGCCCCTAGTCCTGTTGTGTTCCCCGGGCTGCCGCGGCGGATAGCTGCAGGGGGCGTGGCCAGGTGGAAGCGCAGGATTTATGTTCTGGGTGGGGAAAACGGCTCACGGTTCTACGACAGCGTTTACTGTTGGAAACCCGGCTGGCGCAGCTGGGTTCAGAGACGGGAGAAACTCCCAGGAGACACTGGAGGGGTGAGCCAGTTTGGGTGTACCACTTTAAAGTTCCCTAAGAAACACATCCTGTCCAGACTGAGACTAGCCAAAGAAAACTGCAAAAAGGCCTCAGATTAGCTTCAGAAAGATCAGTTCGACTGAAGATCACGTGACACAGAGATGAGCTCCAGGCTGAGTTTGAATTAGCTTCTCCTTGACCTCAACAAATGTTGGTGTGGAGAGGAAGTGGAGGAGAAGATGATGGTTTTACATAAAGTGAGAGCAGCCGCAGAGCAGAGCTGTTTTGGATGCAAACAGATCTAATGACACTGAAAACTGACATGTACAGGCAGAGAGCAGCAGAAACTGGTGACAAATCAGGCCCCATGCACCTGAATGTAACTTTATCCACTATCAGTCAGAGCAGTCAGGTTCTTATGAAATGAAAAAGGCCTTCAATTTGTTTCTTTCTATGAATTGTGTAAGAATTTTTTTTAGATTTACAGGTGTGAAATTTTCAAGGCTTTTTGGGAATCATGTCAAAGCTGTGAATTTTTGAGTGTGGTTAAGTTTAGACACAAGGATACAGGTTCTTCACCGTGTTGTGTTCTACATTCATTAAATCTTATTCACAAAGCAGTTCCAAACTTTATATGCAGGTTACAGAATTTCCCTGAACAGAGATGATGAATGTGGCAGAATCACAGATTTTGTTCATGAAATGACTTGATGGCTTGCGTTTGAACAATTTAGCTCCAGATCAACACCATCTGCACAAAGAGGAATGCAGGGGCGGCATCAGGGCTGGGCAATTAATTGCAAATTAGATTAAACCACAATGTGTCCTGTTGCAATATTCTAACTGCAGACAGTGCAATATCTCTATAACCTGAAATGTGTGGAAATATCAGGTACAGTTTTTGCAGTAGATGTTTTCTGCTCTACACCAGAGTTATTCAACCCTGCTCAACCAATGTAACCTTGCAAAGCAGATAGACCTGCCCACTTCATTTTCTGAAATCTTGCAGATCCATCTTGCCAAGCTCCATTGACAAACAATTTTACCTGGTCTGTGGCGGGAGCTGCAGACGTGACAACAGCAGGAAGCTCCTGAAATGTTTGGCGTGGCGTGTGAAGCGGTCTCCGTGAACGCAGCAATATCTACAGTTTTATTAGAAATATACTCAATTTTCTCTTTAAAAGAAGAACAGAGAAAGTCACGTCACAACAGGAAACAATGTTTTTGCTCTTCTCTAGACTGGTTTTGGTCAGGAGAAGAGCAAAAACAGTCCAGTGAAATATCTCTGTCGCAGATATATGAACTGTCGTGTCAGGTTACACATCTGCTGCATCATACTGTGGTTTGATGTGGATTAATCTGTGAGCAGAACGGTCATCCAATCACCAGCTGCTGATTTTCTTGAAGGCTCCTGCCTCTGAAAACAGATTTGAACGGCTCTTCCCCAGATGGACTAGTGAAATATCTCCAAAGCAGATACATGGAACTGTCCATCTGGCCTGTCAGGTTACAAGCAAAGAGACAAACTGTTCAAAACTACCTTTACAAAAGAGGCAAAACAGCAAAGAGTAGCAATAAAACTTAGTGGTCATAAAAATTCCAAATAAGCAACAAAAATTGGCATTTAAATTGAGATAAAACCTCAAAAGTTGCAAAAAAAAAAAAAAAGGTCCAAAAGTGGCCAAAAAAGAGTGAAAAGTGACAAATAGGGTCCAAAAAGTAACAAAAATAAGCAACAAAAATTGGGAGGAACCTTCAAAAATTTCAGAGTAGCTAAAATGGTAAAAAAAAAAAAAGTGACAAAAACAGTTAAAAGTGGTAAAAATGGTTCAAAGTCAACAAAAATGGTAAGAAAGTTGGGATTAAACTTGGAAAATAGTCAGTTTGTTGCAAAAAAAAAAATTGTGTCCAAAATGGTCCAAAAAATTGGCAAGAAAATTTGAAGTATGGAAAAAAGTGAACATGTATAAAAATTGGTCCAAAAGAGACAAAATAGAAGTGAAAAGTGACTTAAATGGACAAAAAGCAGTCACAGTTGTAGTGTCCATGTCCCACAATGTCTTTGTTTGCAAAACAAATAAGATGGGAAACTTTAAATAATCACACAAAAAATTGCAATTGCAATACAGGAAATAATAATCGCAATTGGATTATTTTTTGCAAATTGTTCAGCCCTATCCGAAACTAACAAACAAAATGATCCCATTATCTGAAACCGTATTAAGTTTTTTTTTTTTCAGAAGTAGCAAGTTATTAGCGAACAGGTGTGGTATCTCAAACTAGTAACAAAAGTGTAAATCAGACTCAATTTAAGAGCTGTTTCTCTGACGCTCTCAGTGTGTGAATGATTGTATCTTTGTGTCTAAACCAGCACTTTCTCCAGCTTTTTTTCCAAAACCTCTCATCCAGGTGAATTCTGTCTTTACTTGATTGAGTAGCTCTGTCAGAATAACTCTCATTGTCAGATTAGCTCCAGCCACAGGACTCATGAATGTGTTTGGCATGGAGGATAATTATTTCAGCACATTAGCATTCTTCTTAATTTATTGAAATGTGTTTTAAAAGCTTTTTCGTTGTTTTGAAATTGTAACTTTTTTTGTTCTGGATGGCACTATAAATTTAGACACTCTGCGGGAACAAGGGCAGATGTGTGTGTTCAAGTGTGTGTGTGTGTGTGTGTGTGTGAGGAAATGATTGAGGGTTTTTAGCTTAAAAATGTTAAGTTATTATTTTAGGAAAAGTCAGAAAGTTTGCCCAAAAATGTAGGCACATTGTTTTACTGAGAGACACCATTTTTTCTTTGTTTTTCCTCTGTTTTCCTCAAATCCAGACAACTCTCCTGAGAACATGTTCATCTGAAAATCACAACCAGCTGGGCAGAATTTAAACCCCCAAACACTACAAGGGCACATTAACAATAGCAACTGGAACTGTTAGGACTCCAGCTTCACTGATTTTCAAGTGATGAGCTCAGATTTTCTGTTCTTCGCCAGCGTGCATTGTTAATCATGAAACTTAAAGCTTTATGTAAGAGAAAGGGATCCCTTTGAGTTTTTTTTTTTTTTACTGTACTTCATAGATGAATCACTTTGAATGCGCTGAGTCGATCTCAGATCACGTCATCAGAGCTGACATAATCGCAGATCAGATATTTTCTAATGTAGCTTCAAGTTTGGGTTTTAAGACTGCAAATCCTCTTACTTAGGACACTATCTACCAAAAGCAGAGGGACGTATAACAGAAATGCTTCTGTAAATATAGGATTGGATCATTTTCAACTTTCACTGAGCTGGAACAAAGTGACTCCCACTTGATCCCATAGGTGCTAATTGAATTCATTTGAAAACGTTGAATGATGACAGTCTGACACTAAAGAGTTTACAGGGTTTTTTCAACGTAACATGCATTTTAAAAAGCAGTTGGAGCTGTAAGTGTCTCCCTAAAAGTGAACGAATGACACTTTCAGCCAATCAGCAACAGGCTGCATTATGAACCGTGTGGTCTCTCCTAAGTCTCCACTTACTCAAGGCCAAGCTTCACCTCCTTTTAAAGGCTTCCAAAAGCTAGTTTTTGAATTCACAATTGCTGATTTGTAAAGTTGTTTGTGTTTTCTCAGAAATTTCCCCATGAATTAAAAGTTTTTAATTGTGCATTTTTTCAGACATTCTGTGGTTTCCTGGACTGTATGAACTCTGAAATGTTGAAACCGCATTACGATCAGGAACAGTGACAGACCACTGAGACTAAAATGATGTTAGGATCTGAACAAGTTATGCAACAACCAGAATTTAGAAATGATGTCAGAAAGTGATGGACCCATTTGATGGATTTCTTTATTACCCCTCGCTTTTATTAAGTCCAGACGAAGTTCGAATGTTTCATCCAGGTTGACTGAATAACTGGGTGGAGTCAATATTCCAACATGGTGACCACCATACCAGACCGCCATGACACCTCTCCATCAAAGGGTGGCTGACGCTTCTGGGACTATGGCCATGTCTACATGTAACTGGGTATCTGTGAAACTGCGTATGTTTTTATTTGTTTAGGCCTTTCATCCACACAAAACCACACAAAACCACACAGCTTGCAACAAAAGAAGCCATAAACACATTAAATATGCAATATTATGCAGCGCATTCTTGACATTTATGCAAACACTTCTTGCTTACTTAGGTCTTCAAGTGCATCATAACACTACTGTTGAAGAGTATAACTCTGTATCGATCTAAACATAAAATCCCAGCTGTCATGCTAAAATGTGGCGGAAATTTACATTATGATGAGGATTCAATCTGATTGGCTGGCACCGGTTTCACATGCGAAAGCACTGTCACCTATTGGTGCGCTCTGCTTAGCACTTTCTTATCAATTCACCTAGTTACGTGTAGATGATTCTTTTTTTTTTGTGTGAACAATGAAGTGTGGACGAAAGTATTTTTAAAAACGACTGAGGGGAAATTTCCTTTTTTGAAAGTACCTGGCTATGTGTGTACAAGGCATATGCAGTTGTGCTCATAAGTTTGGATACCTCAGCAGGATTTATGATTTCTTGGCCATTTTTCAGAGAATATGAATGACAACACAAAAAACTTATCTTTCACTCATCTATAACAACAGAAACTACCAAAATGACCCTGATCAAAAGTTTACATACTCAGGTGATTTTGGCTCGATAACATGAACACAAGTTGACACAAATGGATTTGAGTGACTACTTAAGGTAACCATCCTTACTTAAGTAAGCCATTTAGCATGATGACACCAAAATTGAACTTTTTGGCCACAACCATAAACACTACATTTGGAGAGGAGTCAACAAGGCCTATGATGAAAGTAGACGTTCCAACATGACGATGATTCAAAACACAAGGCCAAGTGGACATGCTACTCTACAGGAGTATAAACTGAAGGTTCTGGAGTGGCCATCTCAGTCCTCTGACCTCAGTATCATTGAGCCACTCTGGGGAGATCTCAGACTTGCAGTTAATGCAAGACAGCCCAAGAATTTACAGGAACTGGAGGCTTTTTGCCAAAATTAATGGGCAGTTTTCTCACCATCTGAGAAAATAAAGACCCTCATCCACAACGACCACAAAAGACTTCAAGCTGTTACTGATGTTAAAGGTGGATATACACGCCATTGAGAACTGGGGGATGGAAACTTTTGATCAGGGTCATCTTGGAAGTTTCTGTTGTCATTATGATTTAAAAAGAGTAAACACAGTTCTTTGACAATAAATGTCTGGTGGAAGAAACGTTTTTGTGTTGTCATTCATATTCTCTGAAAAATGGCCAAGAAATCGTACATTCTGCTGGGGTATGTAAACTTATGAGCATAACTGTATCCATATCCGTGTCACAGCCCAGAGCCAGGACCCATCTTTGCATATGTCACCATAATGACACAGGTAGCTAGCTAATGTGGCTAACTACCTGACACTGCAAGTATCACGTGGCTAATAAAACCAGCACTAGCATTTTAAAGATAGATTCAGTGGATGTTTCAGTACTTTTTTTCTCTTCTATTTTTCAGCTTGCCATTGTGTTGAATCAAGTAGTGGGTCACTATTTATTTAAATTGACATGCAAAGAATTATGGGATTTGTAGGACCGTGAAAGGTGCTCTTGTGTCATTAAGTCTGGAGGAGCTTTCAAACATGGCATCCTTCAAGGAATCGTAGAGACACAAAAAAAAAACTTCGGCAGGCTTTTCTCAGAGGGACAGTGAAACAGCTCTTTTGAGGTTTTAGTTTCTTCTTTAGGTTACAGATTTTATCTTTTTGGAACCATCAGAATGATCTTGCCCCAACCATGTTAGCAGCAGGACTCAAACCTTCTTCCAGTGTGGTGAGAACGAAAACCTCCGTTTATGATCCACCTCCCAATGATGGTGTTCAGCTGAAAATACAAACAACTTTGATACCAGCAAAAACAAAATCTTTATTAAATGTAGTTTTTTTTTCTCCATTTTGCTTCCAGCTCACTTTGTTTTCACATTCTGAGGGCACTAACAGTTAATCAGATCAGCAGTTTTGCCTTGAAGTGTAGAAAAGTCCCAGAGGAACTTTCCCAAACAGCCAGTAGCCACATTGAAGCAGAAAAGTACAGTTTGGTGTAGCAAGGGACATTTGAACTAGCGCCTCCTGTGAGTGTTATCCACATTCTCTTTTGGATTAAACACCTTTTCACAATTGCTCCACGTTCTGCTTTATCGTCTTATATCTGTTAGTCGTTGAAAGAATCAAGTGTGGGGGTGTGAATCAGCTCTCTAAAATCACTTATACGACCTTTAACAGCTTTATTATGAGAGTGAGTCTCCATGTTCATTTTCCGTCTTTCAAAAACTCCCAAGCTTCCCACTGTCTCTTCCTTTTATCATGAAGATGTTCCGATTTCTTTCAGGATTTCCTTGTGTCACTTTCCCCCTGATGATAAGGAAGTGATCTGGGCTTGTCAGTGATTTAAGAATGTAATGGTTGGTTGAACAGTATTAGCTTCAGTTTGTGTGTCTTACAGAAGTCTCACCACACTCTTCGATTTTTAGTGATTCACTCTGGTTTTCTGTCAGAGTGACTCTTTTTCTCTTCCTTGATGCGCTTACGGCTTGTATGACGTGTGAAAAGTGAATCTGTGTGCATGCATGTTTTCTATGCCGAGGTGTAAATCTGTTCAACTGAAGCTCTTTGCACACATCCGCACCTGCACTGTGTCCATCCAGAGAAGTCAAGCTGCCCTCATTTGTACAATCTGATGAAGTGAGTGTGAACTGAGAGATAATGGATGAAAGCAGTGCTGTCAAATGATTAAAGGACTATTTGCTTACATTTTATCAGCTGTTGAATCTTTCTTTCACACCTCTCTGAGCGTTTGTGTGGTAAATTTTAACTTTAGATGAACATTAAGTGTGATGGTTGTTTACATGAAGACAAAGTCAGGGATGGGTTTTTTTTGCTTGTTTTTCATCTTTGGTGTTAATAATTGATCCTTAAGTGCTGAATCTGGTCACTTCTACAGCTGACCAAAGTTCCCACCTTGCCCTCACCATCTTAAACCTGCTGCCTGCATCACTCTGTTTCAGTAAGGCTCTTCTCACAGCTCTTTGGTCGCAGTGATGTCGAGCTCTTTTTACAGGTGCAGCTGATTTTATTTGGACTTTTTCAGAAGCGTAGCAGCAGAATAATCACTAATCAGTCGACTTTCCCCATAAAAGAGTCTGATCAGAGAGTGTTTGGTGTTAAGTGGAGCGATGCAGGATCCTTCATCAAGCAAAGTGACCGTCAACAACCCAGCAGACATCTGTGTCATTGTTGGATATTTCATCATGGTTATTGGTGTTGGCATTTGGGTGAGTGCACCTGTGTTAATCTGAGTCCAATTATTGCTGAATAATTCATGAATGACTTGTGTCTGTCACAGTACTTTCACATTGTTTGTGTGAGTAACTGATGTGTTTTCTGTGTTTCAGTCCATGTTTCGGTCCAATCGTGGAACAGTTGGAGGATATTTCCTGGCAGGACGAACAATGACCTGGGGACCAGTGAGTTCAGCTCAATATAACAAAGCAAAATGAGTTCTCTAACAACAACATAAAAGCCAAATACAGTACAGGCCAAAAGTTTGGGCACACTTTCTCATTCAATGTGTTTTCTTTATTTTCATGACTATTTACATTGTAGATTCTCACTGAAGGCATCAAAACCATGAATGAACACATGTGGAGTTATGTACTTAAAAAAAAAAAGGTGAAATAACTGATAACGTGTTTTATATTCTAGTTTCTTCAAAATAACCACCCTTTACTCTGATTACTACTTTATATACTTTTGGTATTCTTCAAGAGGTCGTCACCTGAAATGGTTTTCTCTTCACAGCTGTGCCTTATCAGGGTTAATTAGTGGAATTTCTGCCTTTATCAATGGGGTTGGGACCATCAGTTGTTTTGTGCAGAAGTCAGGTTAATACACAGCCGACAGCCCTATTGGACAACTGTTAAAATCATATTAAGGCAAGAACCAATCAGCTAACTAAAGAAAAACGAGTGGACATCATTACTTTAAGAAATGAAGGTCAGTAAGTCCACTAAATAGTCATGAAAATAAAGAAAACACAAATTGAATGAGAAGGTGTCTCCAAACTTTTGGCCTGTACTGTATATAATTTGTTAGAGGCCTGATGGAAATATTACTACTTCTTCTTTTGTCCACAAGAGGACGCTCAAGTGTTTTTCTCATTAGATGCTGTGAAGTAAGTTACTGATAACATGATAAGTATTCTCAGCTGACTGATAAGTGTGTAAAAGTTATGCGTCAGTATTTCAAAATGGAGAAACAGATATTCAATAGAGGGAACTAAATTCCCAGGGGGGGGTATATAGAAATGAGGCCTTAGTAGAACTGCAACATTGAGACCAGATTTTTGTCAGAGATGTAGTGTGTCTCATAATTATGAGAATATGTTTCCAGCAAGTGTCAAAGAAATTCAGAGTATGGCTTTAAATTGTAAATGAAAAAATTAATTAGGTAAATTATGATAATACTTACAAAATGACAGTAATTTACCAGAATCAGGATCTTGAGATTAACATGACCAAATGCTTCAGACTGAAAGTTTAACAAAAGCTGGAAACAATGGCAAAAAAAAAAAAAGTACTGTTTAGGACTTAAAAAAATACTCATAAAATCAGAATCAAATGTAGGGCTCAAGAACAGGAAATATGTTTCTTAAATCAGGACTTACTATTTCAGTATGATGACTAAGTACTTTTAAAGTCACTTTTTTTTTTTTACTTTAATTTGATATTAAACTAGATTAAACTTATTCAAAAAAATCTCAGATACACATATTTGATTTTTATGTGTACTTAATGAGTCTTGTGTAATGCTGCTTGTCCTGTTTAGGTCTCATTTAAATAGAAATATCTGACAATTCTAAATGTGGTTAAACAAAAAGTAATGCAGTGCACAGTAATGATTCTTAATTCAATTTAGAATTCATGAGTTGTTTTGTATTTTGATTTTATTCGTACAATTCTTTTTGGGATTAGAAAAGATAAACACAAGAAAGTAAATACAGTGTCTCAAGTTTTCATGCGTTCCCTCTGTTCTGTTCTGAATCACTTGACAGTTATTGATTAATGGATGGAAGCAGGACACAGTTTCCATCAGCTTTAAACCATGTACACATGTTTTTCCATGTAGGAGTGGTTTTTTAGACGAATGATAAAGAGGAGAATTCAGTGAAACTACATAGAAACTTTTAGACTCTACAATGACTCAGCATCTGAAGAGAAAGACTTTTTGTGGTGACAAGTTCAAAGTAATGCTTCTTTGAAAGTTACCACAAATTTCACATTAATGACTCAAAATATAAACAAATAATACGAGAAGTATCTGGTTCTTTTTCTCAGTAGTCTTTAAAGAAACATCTTTAAGTACCAACAAACTCAAAAAATGTAATTTTAACAAACTCAAGTCTGTTTATGATTGAAAATATCACTCTCCTTCTCAGATACTAAGTGTAAGGAGGTATAAGGAAATGAGAATATACACCAATATAACCAAACTCTAGTTCAACCTTCAGAGGGAACATTTGCCTTCAAAGACATGTAGTTCATGGGATGCATGCAAATATGACAAACCAGCTGTCAAGTTTTTAACATCAAATCACTAATGTCAATACGAAAATGAACAACCTGTTTATTTCAGAGGACCACTTAAACATAGAAACACATGTTAACAGTTTGTCTGTTCTGTTTTCAGTGAGTTTTAACTAGGTTCATCTCTTCTTGTTAAGGAGGGAACATTTAGAAGATCTAATCCTTTACTATCATCTATATTCCTTTGCATCTGAAAACAACAAAACTTTGTTGTTGCAGCGAGATAAGAAGGAGTGTATGGTTTCATTTATGAAACGTGCAGATGTGCTGGATCAATAGGCATCACATTCAGTTTTACTTTTCTGTTTCATTGATTTTTTTAAAAATTATTCTCAGTTTTTTGTTTTTATTTATTTATTTTTTTTCAGGTGGGTGCATCTTTGTTTGCCAGTAACATTGGTAGTGGACACTTTGTGGGCTTGGCTGGAACTGCAGCAGCCAGTGGCATCGCTGTAGGGGGGTTTGAGTGGATTGTAAGTCAAACTTTATTCTCACTGCACGCCTGTATCTTCACTTTACATGATTGTAAACAAGTTTATTCAAGGTTAAGCAGCATCACCTTGTGTCTGCAGGCTCTGTTCATCGTGCTGCTGCTGGGCTGGTTGTTTGTGCCCGTGTATCTCACAGCGGGGGTAAGAAGTCTGAGCTGTATCATCACTGATTCACAGATGTAACACCTCTTAGAAATCTTTGTTTAAGTTCATTCTGTTTGGGTTGTGCTGTTTCAGGTGATCACGATGCCTCAGTACCTGCAGAAGAGATTTGGAGGCACCAGGATCAGCCTCTACCTCTCCGTCATCTCTCTGTTCCTCTACATTTTCACCAAGATCTCAGTGAGTCGCTTTGTTTGAAAGCACAGGCTGTTAAAAACAGTTGTATTTCTTTTTCTCCCTTCTGTTTTCATTCTCTCCATCTCTCTGCAGGTGGATATGTTTGCAGGAGCCGTGTTCATCCAGCAGGCTTTAGGTTGGAACATCTATGTGGCCGTCATCAGCCTTTTGTGTATCACAGCCCTGTACACAGTCACAGGTATGTTTGTGTGTAGAGGCTGTTGCAAATGGGTTTTTACTGAAGTTTTCTTTATTTTTGAGCACATTTGAACACATTTTCTTTAAAATATTGCACACTGAGCAAGAAAATGTGAAGCACTGAACTCCTGCAATGTTAGAGGGATACATTTAGGAAAACTGCGGTTGTTCCTTCTCTTTCTGCTTTCCTATCTCATCCTCTAAAAGCATAGAAAAATTAAAGGGACTGTGAGGACTTTCTGGGTGATCCTAAAAAAAACCCCTCATTTCTAGATATTTGCCAGATCACAATCCACAACTTAAAATAAGATCATCAGCACTAAAATATGTTATTTCTAAAAGCTAATCCCTAGTTTCCTGTTCAGGTCAGACTCGACTGGATTTATAAACTGCATGTCAAAGTCTCTGACAACACCACGCCAGCAGGAGTTTAGCAGTGAGAAGACATCTGAGTTTTTGTCTCTGCTGAAAACGAATTCTTGGATTTCTTTTGTAGTAATGGTGGAAAGAGGAGCTGGACTGGCTGACAGGAAAAGGACAGAAGAGCAGAAGAAAGCTAAACAGGAGAGTGATAGAGCACAAGTTAAAGGCTAAACCACGAGCTCAAGGCTAAAACACAGGCTGGAGGCTAAATCACAAGCTAAAACATACCTATTAAAGGCTTAAAAAACAAGCTAAAGGATGAAACAACAGCTGAAACATAGTGAAAGACTAAATCACAAGCTAAAGGCTAAAACAGGCTGGAGGCTAAAACAAGAGCTAAAACATAACAGTGAAAAGCTTGGACACATGCTTTAGGCTAAAACAAGGATTGGAGGCTAAAACACGAGCTAATACACACCAATTAAAGGCTAATACACAAGCTATAGGCTAAAACATGGGCTTTGGGCTACAACAAACTCAAAAAGTTTTCTTGTTTTTATGTTTCAAAACAACAGAGCTACATAACAGTTGATAACAACATAACCTTTTCATGTTGTATCCAGTAACAAGTTGTCTTGAACAAAGAAAAGAAGTGGTAAGAGGATGAGCTAATCTCCATTCATTTTTCATAACAAATACCCGAGTCACAACAGTTTGCACAAGAAAAAGGTCAAGATTTTAGGTTTCTTTTTTTTAGATTTATTTTTTTGGGCTTCTTTATGCCTTTTATGCCTTTAAAGGATAGAGGAGAACAGTGGATAGGAGTAGGAAAGGGGGAGAGAGTGGAGAGACATGCCGGAAACAGGCCGCAGGCTGGATTTGAGCCCAGGTCATCCGCTCAAGGGAAAACCTGATGGTGTGCGATCTAAACCACAAAGCCATCTGCGCCCCAAGATTTCTGGTGTCTGATCAAGATTTTGAAGGCACTAGAGTGTGTGTATGTGTGTGTTTTTTCCCAGGGGGCCTGGCTGCTCTGATGTACACCGACACAGTTCAGACGTTTGTCATCATCGCTGGGGCCTTCGTCCTTGCAGGATACTGTAAGTGAAACCTGAGCAGAATTTATTCAGTCACCCTTTATTTAGAGCGCCTGATCAAATTTCAGCTTTCCTGAGTTTACCTTTGGTATTATGGGTATTAGCCCATCACACCCCCCCCCACTGCTGAGGCTGTGTCCCTCCTCAGCAGCTCCTCAGCAGGCAGGAGGTTAACTAAGGTCACTAATCATTCATTTCACTGCAGCAGTTCACAAGAAGCTGACGCTGCAGAGCCTCAAAACTCTCCACCTCCAGCCGACATCAGCCACCAAACACCAAACACCAAACAGCTTATGGATTTTTCATGACACGTCGATACACATCATCAGCCCGACTCTACCGTGGATGAGAGATAAAGTCAAAGGAGGAAGCAGTGGAGATAAAAGTGTCAGAGAATCAGTGGAGGATAAAAAACACACACACTCTCTTTGTGAGTTGGTGATGCGTTGACAGGATAGTGCTGTCTCAGCAGCTGACTCTTATCTTCAGGATCAGCTCAGCTCTGGACAACTGAGCCCACTTTGAAACAACAAATACAGTCAGCTCCACCTTTTCAACACGCCACCTTAATGCTGCACACACTTGACTTTTCTTATTCTCATTTGAATACAAGAATTAACCAGAGGAATGAAACCAAAATCATTACATCAGTGGTTCCCAACCTCTTCCAACTGAGGGCCCATTTTTAAGTCTCAAATATTTTTTGTGGCCCACCTCCAACCCTTAAATATTGGGGCCACATGATGCCTTCTCAGGGCACTTTTTATATAAATATTTGAACATGTTGCACTCTTGGGATACTTTTGGGACATTTACTTTTCAATGACTGGCCTTTACAAACCATTTTTCCCAACCAAAACCTGAGAAAAATGGCGTGATCGTCAGATTGTGAAGTTTCCCAGAGTTCCTGAATGTATCATAAGTGAGGGTTCGGTTAGAAGAAGTTTATCAGTGTCACCTTGATTCTTGTGTCCTCTTTGAAAATGTACAGAAAATCAACCGTTTGCTCGAGTTAAATCCCGTAAGAACAAAATATTCCACATTTCTTCTGCTTTCATCAAGCCCATAATGATGAATATGCACCATGTATGTGCACTTAAAAAAAATGTTTGACTTTTTCCTGAACCCATAGAGGTGCAGGGCTTCACTTTGTAGAGAAAAAGAAGACCACAGTGAGTAAGAATGTAACAGAAGCAGACTAGAAATTGCTCAGTATCCCTAGGGTTAAAATCCTTTTAAAAATGACTGAGTTTTAACATTCAAACTATAATATTGTAGGTTTTGAACTTTATGTAATTACTAGAGTTGTTCTGATACAGATACCAGTTTAAGAAATTGCTCCAAGACTGCAGAAAATATCATGTAACTTATTAAATTAGAAATCTAATGTTTAGCTCTGTTAAACTCTGGCACAGTCTTCTTTGCTGCTCTTAAAACAGTAGCACCATGCAGCAACCTGCAGCCTGCATGATCACATGACACTGACTCCACAGACACACTGAGACTTGGAGCTAAGCTAACTAGCACAATCATGTCAAATCATATGTGGCAATATTTCCCTCTGGATATTTCTATTCTGTTATATTTAAAAAGAAATGTTGAGCTAAAAGGCCTTAATTTCCTGTATTTAGTCATGTTTTAAGGGGTTAAACCTGAGCCAGGTCTTACCACAATGATAATCATATCTCAGTCATGCGGGCACAGTATGATATTTTTTATAACATACTGGTATTGGCTCAGTACTTGGTATCAGCTGATACCCACAGCACAAGTGGAATTGGTATCAGATGGGAATCACTGCATTAAACTCTTAGCGTCCAGTCAACACAAACTTTTTCTGTGATGGACCTGAACTGAAAACCTCCCTCTGTCTCTTTCCTCTGCAGCGTTTAATGAAGTGGGAGGTTACAGCGCTCTTCTGGAGAAATACAGCTCAGCATCACCCAGTAACGTCTCCTCTCTGGATCCTCTGAGTTACAGCATCCCCCTTCACTGCTACACCCCCAGACAGGACGCCTTCAACCTGCTGAGGGACCCGGTCACAGGGGACCTGCCCTGGCCCGGGGTCCTGTTTGGGATCTCTATAGTGGGGAGCTGGTACTGGTGCACAGACCAGGTACAGGACTCTACCCAGAGTAACCTCATCAGTTAAAATCACAGATTAAACTGAGTCTTTAAACACATTTCATTGAAGCTTTTCAGCACCTTTTTTTTTGGTGATCATCAGGTGATCGTCCAGCGCTGCCTGGCTGCTCGTAGTCTGACTCACGTGAAGGCAGGCTGCATCATGTGTGGTTACCTCAAAGTGCTGCCCATGTTCCTCATGGTGTTTCCTGGGATGATCAGCAGAGTCCTCTATCCTGGTCAGACACTGACTTTACATACACGTCACTCCATCAAACTTAGTTTTAACAGCACAAAGAATACACAAACAAAGGAGAAAGAACACAACCCACATCAGAGCCAATAAGCACAGCAATAAGAAGAACAGTTAGTATTTACTCAGACCTTTCCTACTAAAAAGGAAAAACAGAAAATAGAGTAACATCAATGAAAATTTAGGGGGATTTGTGTAACAGGAAGAACCAAAAGCAACAAAAAATACTTATGTAGAGAGAGCGATAAATGACAGAGGTAAAGCTACAGGATTATTAAAACAAGAACAAGAAATAAAAAAATGAACAGATGTAAAAGCATAGTCTGTGAAAAGTGGACGTATTGATAAACAGTTTATATGATTTTAGGTTGACCAGATGTGGAGAAACTTAGAAACATAGTTCAGAGGAAACACAGATAAGAGAAGGAGCAATGGGAATAAAAAAAAGTGATACTGAATGAAAAATTAGTCACAAAAATGAAAAGCAACAAATGACACAAAAAAAGGGAAACAGATAAAATAATTACAACCATCTGAAAGGTATATCTAAAAAAATAGTGACGGGAGTGAGAGCATAAGGTGTTTAAAGCAACGAAAAACTGTCCAAAAAACGGTAAAAAGACACATAAGCATAAAAATACAGATAGTAAAAGAAACATGATGTTAAAGGCAGTAAAAGAAAAAAGTTAATAATGCAGTAAAAGTTAATAAATACATGAACAAAGCAGTTAAATGATACATTAATGTGGCAATAAATTCAAGGAAATAAAAGCAAAAAAAGAAGGTAGAAATAAAAACAACAGATGCATTATTTGATATAAAAGTGATAAAACAGTTTTAATGCATTGGAAGATTTAAAACAACATAAAAGAAGCACAAAGTACGGGGAAAAAAAATCTGGCATAAAAGTTGATACACTACATGAAAGGAGGTAAAAACAAAAGAAAATATCAAGGAAAGCAGCATGTATACAAAAAAATAAAAAGGGGTAAAAGTAGCAAAAGCAAACAATTAAATGCATAAAATATGGTAACAGTAAGAGAGACAAAAGTAGTAAAAGGACATAAATGCAATTACAGATCAGGAAATAACAGGGAGCAGCCAGAAGAATGAGTGCAAGTTACATCAAAACAACAATAAATATAAATATATAAAAGTGCTCTATGAAGTAAGAAGTTCAATCAAGACTGTTAAACTGGTTTTCAGGGCGGATTTAAGAGAGATGTTGTTGTTGTTTTTTTTGTGGAGGGTTGTTCTAAAGCTGAGGGGCTCTAAGGTTAAAAGCAGGTTATCTTTAGATTTAAATCCTGACGTTGAACAAAACAAGAAAAGCCAAACCTGAGCATTAACGACACACACAGGGTCCACAGTTCTGTTAGTGTAACATAGAGCCAGATCCAAAACAGTACAAACAGAGAGAGAAACGTGAAGAGAAACATCTGACAGAACAACCAAACAGTTCAGATGAATGACACAGGAGAGATCAGACATTTCTGCATGAAGTTACATGTTGTGGAGAGGAAACTAATTCCACAGTGTTTTTGTGTGTCTGTGTGTGTTTTTGTTCCTCCTGTAGATGAGGTGGGCTGTGTGGTCCCCGAGGTGTGCAAGGAGGTGTGTGGCACTGCAGTGGGCTGCTCCAACATCGCTTATCCCAAACTGGTGGTGTCCATCATGCCAAACGGTCAGGACGAATAAAACTACCTTTAAATATCAGCTAAAGCTCTTAAACACCTCAGCTAGTTCTTAAAATGTGGTTTTAGTTCTTTGTTTGTCTCATAGCATGTATAAAGTTTTATCTCTTTACAGTCCTTTGTAAATCCAGAGAATATTTCCACTAACTGATTCCAATCACACAAGGTTGTGGGTTGATTTAATTTTCTGCATAAATAACTGTACTGCAAAAATGAATATCTAAGCAAGTCATTATGTCTTATTTGTACTAAAATTGTCTTATTGTTCTAAATTTGAGCCACATTCACCAGACCAGGTCATAAAAATGTCTTATTTCAAGTTTTTTTAAGACAAAAATGAGGTGTAAATTGCTTGTAACAAGTCAAAAAAATCTGCCAATGGGATAAGACGAATTCGCCCGGGAAGTTTCTTGAAATTAGAAAGATGTCTTAAAACAAGAATCTTTTATCTTATCCCATTGGCAGATTTTTTTCAGATCTCTTGCTGTGAAAACACGTTAGCTGTTAGTTTGTTTCTACATTTCCCTCCTCCAAGGATGATCTCTTGTTCAGCCTTTTGTTCACTGGTACTATGAATAAAAACTTGGCATAACTTTGACTCTGATCATAAAAGTTTATTCAGCTCTGTTGTGTTGTTGTCTTCACTCAGAGTGAATATAACCTAATATTCCCTCACACTTATTTAGTATGTTTCTCCCTGTTTCTGTGCAGGTTTGCGAGGCCTGATGCTGGCTGTGATGTTAGCCGCTCTCATGTCTTCTCTGGCCTCCATCTTTAACAGCAGCAGCACTTTGTTCACCATGGACATCTGGACCCGCATCAGACCACAGGCCACGGAGCAGGAGCTCATCGTTGTCGGCAGGTAGAGAGTAGACACATTACACTTTAAAAATTTAGACAAATGAATCCTTTGCATTTCCACAACTTTGACAAAGGCCTGCTAACTCTGACAAACGTTAATGCCTCTGATCAAAAAGCTCACAAAAATGTACCCGAGCTCCTAATTTTGAATGAAGCAACAGTGTGACCCACAGGTCAGACATTTATGTAACATATCAGAGGATCACAGAGTGCAAAAAGAAGATGGAAACAAAAGCCATGCACATAAAAATGGATGCCATAATACAACAATATGTTATTTTATTTTTTTTGACACACACCTTTGAGGACCAATCATCATTGGAGAAAGTATCTTGTCCTTCTGCACATTAATGAGTCTAAAAGTCCTCAGCACTCTCATTTCACTGGGTGTAAGACATGGTCAGTCAGTTAGTGGGATCAGTGTTACTCATAAAAATCTGATGTTACACAAAAAAAGTTCCTATTAAAATGATTTTAGCAGTCTAATACACTGTAAGATCACATTTAGAATGATTTTAAAACCAGCTGGCCCAAAAATAAAGAGAAAACATTGATGTTTACAGTAAAGTGACTGCTCATTACAACAACAATAATATAGAAATGACATTTTTAATTATGTTTTCAGATGATATTTCATAAAGAATAACTTGTATTATCAGTACACTTGAATAACTTCTAGGAGGGTGAATTATTGACTTCTTGTAGTTATTTTTGTGGTTAAAACTTGATGGGACTGATTCTTTCATTAGTTAAAAATGGTAGAAATGTTAATAAACACTTCGAAACCAACAGAAATACAAACTGCACACTCAATATGTTCTTTTAAGAAGTTTAAAGTTATTTTTTTAATACCAATCCTTATTTCACTCTCTCCTATGTTTACATGATGACATAGTAAATTGTTTTAGATCATGACTTTATTCATGTTTCACGTCTCCTACTTATTGCGCTAATATCACATGACCTGAGAATATATTTTTGGGGGTAACATGACTTTGCACCCCTGCTGTACATCTTTTGTGTAGAATATTGTTCTTGTTTGTGTTGGACTACAGGACATAGTCTGTGCTGAACGTCTGTCACTGCTCTCTACTCCCCACATGTCCTAACATCACTTGATTGCAGTAAAATGCTGTGTACATTTTTGACTTGAACATACCTGTTTCCATAAGAGTTGAGAAGCAGAGTTGAATTTTGCTAGATAAATAAACCATCTGAAGCCAAATAAAATTGAGCAGATAAAACATATCAGATAATAAAACTGAAAAATGTTCTTATTTTATGAAATAATGAAAGCTTATTTAGCGACATATTTTATAAAAGTTATATCAAAGAAAACAAAATACTGAAAAATGAGGCTCAAAAAGTAAAACCTGGAGGTGAACTTCACGACTAATGAGGGCTCATTTACAACAGGTTAGTTATAAAACATCAGTTTGTCATTGTGTGAGTTTGCATCAAGAAAAACTTGAGTCTACCTGTTTCAGAATTATGCTCTTTAGTGTGTTTCATTACCTGAAGAATGAAATATCATCAAAGAATCCACGGAATCTAGAAAATTAGAACTTCTAAAGGGACACAGCTGAAAACCAAGATTGGGTAGTTGATGGGAATAACTGCATGGACTCAAAACCCCCTGTAAAAATAAACATAAATGTCTTCAGGTGTAATTTGTTCCTGCATCCACTTTTTTCACATTACGTTCTTATTTCTTTGGATTTGAGTTGTTGTCTGATTTATGTCAAAGGCATGTGTGACTTGATGTGTCTAACGTGTATAAATGAGGTTTGCTTCAGTAGTCATCCTCTTTTATATTTGATCTCCTTGAATCATCTCCTCCTCCTCAGAATCTGGGTTCTGTGCATCGTAGCCGTCAGTATCCTGTGGATCCCGGTGGTCCAGGCGGCTCAGAGCGGTCAGCTCTTCGACTACATCCAGTCCATCTCCAGCTACCTGGCCCCGCCCATCGCCTCAGTCTTCATCCTGGCTGTGTTCATCAAGAGGATCAATGAGACAGTGAGAGGACACACTGATGATGTGTGAGCACTGATACAACAACTCCTCATCTTCTCTAACCTGAACCTTGACTGTCTCCTCTCTCAGGGTGCATTCTGGGGCCTGATGGGCGGCCTCCTGATGGGTCTGTGCCGGATGGTGCCTGAGTTCTGGTTCGGCTCCGGCAGCTGTATTTTCCCCTCAAACTGTCCCTTCTTAATCTGTGGGATACATTACCTTTACTTTGCTGTCATCCTCTTCTTCTGTACCTCTGTGCTGGTGCTGGGGGTCAGTTACTGCACTCAGCCCATTGACGACAAACATGTGAGAGACTTCTTACTTCATCTACTCACAACTTCAGAAATACCCAACATTCATAGTGGTGTAGTTCCAGGTTCTGCTGGTAAAGCTTTACGTTTCCCTCCAGCTCCATCGTCTGGTGTTCAGCCTCCGTCATTCCAAAGAAGAGAGGGAGGATTTGGACTGGGAGCAAGGGGAGAAAGGGAGAAGAGCCCGGAAAGAGGCAGAGGACAGGATGAGGGAGAATAATAACAGTGAAGGTAAGAAAAGAAGAAACCACAGCATCAGAGGCAGACACCCACAGAAAACTAACCCCTCCCTCTACCTCATCCTCAGGGGCTGAAGGGGGGGAGGAGAAGTCTGGGATGTGTGGTGTGCTGAGGCGGCTCTGTGGTGGGAGTAACAGCGTCTCTCAGGTCCAGCAGCAGGACACGCCTGAGGAAGCAGAGAAGCTGCCTGACATCAGCGAGGAGCCGCTGTGGAAACACACTGTGGACGCTAACGCTCTCATTATGATGGCTGTCGCTTTTTTCATGTGGGGTTACTTCGCTTAGTCGCACTTTATCAGCAAAATAAGAGTTCACAGTAAATGTGAGTCAGCTTCTGATGTGATCTTACACTTTGTAAGGATGATGCAGAGGGTCAAGCTGTGAAGGCCTTAAAGGAAAAGTGAACAGTGATGCCATCTGCTGGTCAATATATGTCAATGCAATCCTGATGTTTTTTTTTTTCCTCTAGAGCAAAAGAAGAATTATTTTAGGATATTTTAGTTGTCAGAATTCCTCTTAGAATAAAATTGTCATAGTTTCATTCAAAGCTCTGGTAAACATAAGATATGTCACGTATCACCACAGTCTTGTCTCTGCACAGCTGAGGAGGTTTTCTGTCTCCACTTCTTCCACCAGTTTTAAAGAGAACGTGTAATTCAGCCCACACTGTTTATAAGGTTAGAGCACCATTATTGTATAGAGTTACATTTGATTTAATCAGTTGGTGCCTGCTTCCAGTGCTACAGTAAACAGTGTGAGAAGAGGAAAAATTATATTGAAGCTTGGGAAACTCAATTAAAACTCTACTGCTATGGTTCAAAAGATGAGTTGTGAAAGTTTGAGTTCTTTTTAAACTTTGGCTCCAGAGATTAAAAAAAAACAAAAACACCACAACACTCACCCTCACATTAAATGCAAAAGTGAAGCACATATCCATAAATATGTTCCAGTGACTGGGTGATGTGCTATTCTAATTGTTCCAAAGCTTGCTGATTGGGGTTTTAACATGTATTGTTTTTCATGATTTTTTCAAGACAGAGGTCTCCAACCAAGGGTTCACAGCCCAAGAGGGTCTGAGAAGGTACTGCAGGGGTTACATTTTTGGTTGATAAGGCAATTTTACAGCCATCATATTTTCAAATATGTGTTCCTAAATATTTACATTTCACTCGTGTTATTGACTGTGAACACACATCAATGGATGCACAGAGGCCAGAGATGTTATTTCACTCAGAAATGATCACATTCAGTAACACAGCAGCTCACAGGCTGACTCAGCATTTAGGCTACTGAAGACAGAGGACCCACCTCTGTCACTGCTCTGCCAATCACATGGCTGCATGTTTCATGCTGATTCTGTCAGCTTCCACAGAATAACTCAATACTGAGTGCGCAATAAAAAAGTAAGTTTATACATGGTATGAGGCCCTGTTTGATGTACAACAGTTTGCTGTATACATAAAAAGGGGTCCCTGCTAAGTCTCTCTGTCAGTTAGGGGGTCCTTCGTCTGAAAACAGTTGAAGATTCCTGTTTTCAGATTGTTATGACCTGAAAACAACAGTGTTATCCCCTATTATTTCTTATTTTGCACTCTGAACGTCTTCTTTGTCTGCACCATTTTTTTCTTTTCTGCAGGATTTCATAACTTATCTAATCTTGTTTCCTCTAATGTGTTTTTATTTGACTCTGGATGTTCATGCAGCACATTCTCACATCATGATAAATCCAATTGTTTAAAGATGTCAGCTGCAACAGTTGTTGAGTTTCTGCAGAATGAACAGAGTTTTAGCTTTACACAGGTTGCTTACATACAGTCCAAATGTTATAGTGAGATGTTTGGTCCATTTTGGTTTTGTTTGTGCACATGACCAAAAATTCACATGTTCACATAATATGATTAATTTCAGCACCATAATGCACGACTTGTGCTTTGATCAGGCGTAATATCTGCCCTACATTCAATAAAAGTAGTTTGTGGTCATAACTTTAGGAAAGCAGATTTGAGAGGCCTCAAATGTGAAATCAAAGGTTAACCTGATCAGATAAAGAAGCAGCTCTTACTCTTCAGTCACCACACAAACCACTTAGTGATTGAGATTTCCAGTTTTAATCATCACTTCTGTTTTTATTTAAGCAGATATTTCCCATTAGCATTGTACATGTCTGGAACCTACAGCGTTCTCCCAACACTACCAACCACCTTCCCACCTCCATGCAGAGTTTCAGCATCATTCATCACATGAGTTCTTTAATGTCCAGTCTGTCGGTTTGCGGGGGCGGGGGAAGTTTCACAGCGAGGGAAAAGAAGGGGAGGAGAGAGGAGGTTTTTTCAAGAATGAAGGGTCAGAGCCATCACCAGGCACTGTTCATCTTACACTCCCAGATAAGAGTCATGGGTGGATCCAGTAGAGCTGGATGGAGTCTATGGAGCGTCTTAAATCGAGCCTCTTACAGGGTCCTGTGCAACTCCCAATACTCTTGATCATCTGTGAGGTATCTGACGCCTCAATCTCCTGCAGGGCGGGTCAGAGGTAGGGGGCTCTTAAGGCTGGAAGCTGGTGTAGAGAGTTTCTGCGGTCTGTGGTAGTCGGTTTCACCCGCTTCGAAGCATGAACGACGGCTTTGGCAAACACTGCCCTCTGCCGAAAATTGGAGGACGGAGGGGAGGAAAGAGGGGAGGAAGAGAGCTGGGGGTTAAAACAAAGATGGAGTATTTCAAAAATACATCTTTGCAGGTGTGGTAGGATGACAGACTGAAACAGGGAGAACACAGTCCTCAAGAATAAAAGCAAATACAACAGCAAACATTCTCTGACACACACCCCAATAAAACTGCAACGAAAATAAAGAAAACAAAACAAAATGGCAAACAAGCAAGTCAATCAAATCATACAAAGTGACATCAGGCCTTTCCAAAGTGACATCAAGTTTCTCTTTTAAATCCCATTCAGTCCCACTGTTCTCCATCATGTAAGTCCATCCCCAGTAATTCTGTGTGAAGCAGAAAGTAGGTGTTGGCTCCTCTTTATGGCTGGTCAGCAAGGTTAGGGTCCACTCTGAGAATAAAGACTAACAGGTCCCAGTGCTCAGAGACTAGCAAGCACCGCTAGACTGTGCCCATCAGGAACCAATGGTTATTTATTTCAGAATTAACTGTGTCAGTGACACAGGCAATGATTTCAGCAGCATTGTCAGGGGACGTACGGACATTAACACTACAGCACATTCAGAGAATAGAAATGCATGGCGTGGGACAGGTACAAATGGCAATCTGGTACAACGGAAAAATCAAGTTTGCTTTATACAATCACATTTCTATAGCAACGCTGAACATTCCACCACTGAAAACGTTTACATCTGGTCGGGATTCAGAACAGCTCATTCCTCGGAGCACCATAGTGCAGCTAACATGAAGTGTGTGATACGACACAGAACAACAGAACATGTATGGGGGGGACAGTAAGCAGGCTCTAGGCTTTACATTTCTATGCGTCACTTTATGAATGCTAATCTCAATGAAGTTACACTGCAACTGTTCACATGAATGACCTAACCACCAGGTACTGAGTTAGACACAAACCCAAACGAGTGAGAGGCAAAAAGAGGGCTGACTGACAGCAGCAGGAGGGGACCCCAACCCTGCTATGCAAACTTTAAAGGTGCCGCTCTGGAGCACAGTGGGAGGAGAGAGGGATTCTGGAGGGCTTGAAAAACAAAGGCAAGGAGAGTGACACACCTCTCTTCCTTCTTTACCTCTCACCACCCTCCACTGAGGGCAAGAATGAGAAGGGAGTGCTGGAACAAAGAGAGATAAACAGTCCTGGAGTGCGGACTCCTCTCTCATCTCTCGTTCGTCCTCTGAACAGAGGTGAGAGGAAGAGAGAGAGAGAGGTCATCAGGAGGAGATGAGAGTAGAATGAGGTGTTCTCCTTCCTCTCTACCTGGCCTCCTCCCTCCTGTCCTCTCTCTTGGTGCGAATGGACTGAGAGCCATCAGCAGGCTGCTGGACCCAGTTGTTATCGTGGAGTCCAACACGGCAGCCTGGCGTGTCCTTGTCTGTACGCCGGCAACACATCCAGTAGGAACGTCCATAAGGCAGGTCGTGGTGGTAAGGTTTGGGGTGCCAACGGCACAGGGAAACGTCCCCGCGCTCATATTGCCGCTTACACTGCTTGCACGGGTCATCCCGGTAAAGAGGGTCTTGATTCCAGCGAGAATCTACCGCCCGCACGCCGTATGTCTCGATCAACACCTTGAAGTAGTGGCATGTGCACTTGAGGGCAGCCAGTGAGCGTGTGGGCAGGTAGCTGAAGATGTTGACCATGATGTGGTCGGGCAGCAGCAGCATGTACTGACGTGGTTCCAGGAGGCGCTGGATCTGAAAACGGATTTCCAGAAAATCGTGGGACACGTGGCGGTAGAGGCGACAGAGAGAAGGGTCCGTACAGTCCTCTCCAACGCTGGGAGAGTCTGGTCGAGTGGCCCGTTCCCCCGAGCCCACGGCCACGCCTGCCCCAGGGCCGTTGTTATTGGCACAGTCCAAAGAGCACATTCCTGACCCGCTGCCAGCAACAGTTCCTTTACCATCCTCCTCTGAGCCCCGAGAGGGCTGCAGGAAGAAGAGCTGACCAGGAGGGGGGTCATCTGATGAAGGGTCAGTGGAAGTGCCTACACCTCCACCACCCCCTCCCCCACTGGGCATAGCGAAACACACGGTCTCCTCCTGCACATTCTCTGTACTGTCCTTGCCGTAAAACACACACTGGTCCACGGCACCTGTCACCACCACCTCCACATGGAAGCCTGTCACTCTCTCCCTGCCCACACCAACAGCTTTCTTCTCCCCAGAGGAAAGCTCCTGGTTTGGGTCTGGACTCCCACAGGTTTGCCTGTCGGGATGATGGAGGTCTCCATCTGGTTTAGGGGCAGCAGTTGTGGCAGCGAGCAGCAGACTACTGGGGTCTCTGGACGAGGGGCTGACGAGCTGGTAGAGGTCACAGGTGATTTTCTCTTTGGCCCTGGCTGCCGCCTGGTTCCCTCCACCACCACAGCTCATGAACATACAGCGGGACCTGCCGGCTGGCTCCAACTGAGACCGCGGGTCCAGGTTTGACACCCGAAAAGCTATTCTAACCTCACCGTGACTGTGGCTGGGGGGTGGAGGGGGGGTCACCATGCTGGGCTCCCCTCCTCTTCTACGCTCGCCCTCTCTGTCGCGATTGGGAGAGTCTGTTCCTGGACCAGCGCCCAGGTTGGAAAGGTTCTGGGACTCAAAGTGTGCGATGGCCTGGGCGACTCTGCATGACTCCTGCTGCTCCTCCAGCTCCTGGTCCGTCTGGATGGGGGACGATGACTCCTGGGTCTCTTTGGAGGGCTGCCCACTTGAACTGTCTGACACAAAGACTACAGGGGTGGGGTCTGACACTGTGCCCCGCAGTAACGTGTGCTGGTTGGGGGTAAGGGCCTGACTGTGAGTTGAAGTGGGGGGCTGCTGGTGGTTCCCATGAACAGCCACAATTCCCTGGAGAGCCATGGCGGTTCTCTGCTCCACCAAGGCCACCATCTCTGCCACCGACAGCAGGTCCGTCTCGGTCACCCCTCCTAAAAGCTGCTCATCGGGGCTCGGAGGTGCAGGCGAGGAGTCGTGACTGAGGTGCGGGTCTGAGGCTTGAGAGCGAGTTGGAGGGTCATATGACGAGCATCGTCTCCGTCTTTTCGCTTTACTGCAGTCAGTTGCCCAGTTCCCCTTAACCTGTGAAAGATAATGGAGGATACATCACTTTCAGATGACAAACAGCCAAAGTGTACAGAAATGTTTCTGCAGCTTTAGTTTGAGCCTCTTACCTTCATGGCGCTGGGTCTGGGCTGGCCAGCTCCACTGAACTGGTGAGCAACAAAAAAGGCGATCTTCTCCTTGGTGTTTCCTGGCTTTATGACGTACCAGGTGTCTAACAGCACGCGGCCATCTTCCATCTGGGACCCCGAGGAGGGTGGAGAAGGAGGGGCTGAGGAGGGAGCAGGAGCCTGGCTCTGTGTGAGCGAGCTGGAGACGAGCTCCGGCTCAGGTGGAGTATTTTCCGAGCCCACATCCTCTACTTCTCCGTTCTCCTCCTGGACCCCGACTATCATCCCCCCATCGTCTCCTCCGTCCACCGCCCTCCTGGCACCTGAGGAGGGCTCAGCTTTGCAGAGAGAGGGGGACCCTGCCCCGGCTCCACCTCCGCCGCTGCCCCCTGAGCCTGGACTCCGGGCTTTGTTCTGGGAGTAGGTGCCAAAGGGGCGAGGGCACCACAGACGGATGTGGGAGAAGGTGTCTCGGTCCATCAGGATGCGGACCACAGGGACATATCGGCATCTATGCGGGCCAGCAAACACCCAGAGCCAGAGCTCTCATCCTGGGCTCCCTGTCCCAGTGCCAGTGATGGGCACTGTCTGTGGCCAAGCTCTGCAGACACAGTGTGCATACAACCTGCAAAAGAGAGCAGGGAAGAGACAAAAAGGACATTGATATAAGAGCTCAGTGACTGAAAACAGAGTTGGTATCTCTGGAGCAACAAAGCCTGTCAGGGCCAGGATCAATTTAGATAATCAATGATCAACTGAGGCTGTATTGAACACACGCCTGATGCTACAGTTCAAACTGAGCACTGGCATTGTACACCAGAAGACTGGAGTGCACAAAACAATCATCACACTTTTCATGAGCTAATCACAGCTGGCCGGCCTCCTACTTCACCCAAACTCAATTAACAATGACTTTCTACAGTATACTCAGACATCTTCCAGCTTTTGAGGCAGCAAATCAAATCAAAGGATTCCATTTCAGGTTCAGTGTCTGCGGCCTGCAGATGAAAGGGATGAGAGATGGAATACAAAAGCTACAAATGCACTCCTCTCTCTGCTCTCTCTCTGCTTCTCTCCTGCATCTCAGTGCTTCAAAGAGGACTTGCTTAATAGAAGGCAACACAGGGAGGAGCATGCAGACATATGCTGGACCTATTTTTAGCAAACAGCAGGAGGGGGTGGGGTAGTAGTGAAACTGCTGTAGCTGTCCTCACCCCTTTCTCCCAGTCCAAGAGCCTCTGCTACAGGCTAAAGGGGGGCGGGCCTAACACTTGCAGCGTGCTCTGCTTTGCAGCTCTGCCAGTTCAGAGTCTGCCAGGAACGTGCCGGCACGCTTAAGGAGAGGAACAAGTGGCAGAGAAGCAACACGTTTGGAGACGGCTTGAGTTTAAAATCACACCTCATCATCTGTCATGGGACACTTTTCTGAAGTTTCAACTTTTTACTTGACCTCCTTAAAGTCTACCACAGAGTTTAACTGTGAAAACTTTATTTCAGAAGACTTAAAACGATGTAAAAAGAAGCCTTACAACAGGTGTAAACCACTGCACATCTATAGCAGAGTGATACTTTGTTAAGGTTTGTGCATCCATGATACAGCCATAGTGGCATGCCAAAATAGTAGCACAACATAGTGATTAGTGACTGACAACGTTGATTGAATCTTAGTCCACTCCCTGTTCCACTCTTCCACTTCAGAGCAAAGCCACAACTGTCAACCAGGGACAGGATCTGCCTCTTTCTGGTGTCAGAGTTTTCAAAGTAAGTGAACAAAGACACGTGGTTTCGGTAAACTTGAGTTATCTCTGTCCAAGTCTGATGTTCAACAAGTGACAGTGCAGCAAGAATTTGCAACAGGTCCATCTACTTGGAAGTGTGTTTGAGTACAAGATGAGCAAAGATACAAACTGTAGCTGTGACTTGTTTCAAAAAGAGCAACTGTGTTTATCTTGAAACTCCTGACAAACACTGCCATTTGCAGCTCTGCAAAAGCCTAGCTATATAACTAACTACTTTCATTTCAGACAATTTTTTCCACAATGAAAGCCTCCTGCTCACTGATTCATTTGGTAGATGTAACTTTTGGAGAACGGACCACTTCATGCTCATCTATACTTCTTTTATGTACATAGATCTACACGTTTGTTTCAAACGATGCTACTGTCACTGCTCACATACTTCCATACGTCCTCATTGCTGTTAACCAAAATACCCACTGGACCTTATGCTGACCTGCCACTTTTACTTATTTTCATAAATCTACATCCAGATACATCCAGATCCAATGACCAATTTCATATTGATTAAGTTTTAAACTCAACAAACTGTTACTGACACAGAAATCCTGTAAATCCTACTCATTGTACACAAAACAATTCACAGGAAGAATTGATATGGGAATTCATAAAGAATCGGATCGGTGAGAGGAACTGGTAACGACATTGGTATCAATTAAAACTTATCAATACCCATCCCTAGACATGCAATTATTCCCCATTATATTACAAGCCAGGGCTTTAATACTGCTTCTGAATGAAAAAAAAAGATGAGTTCAGCTGAGAAAAAAACAAGTTTAGGTTATATTTCCTGTCCCTTCCTTGAACCCATTCATAACAACAACAACAACAACAAAAGCATTGATGATCTGTTTGCTGCAAACACGGTACACAAAACAAACTGCAGCGCTGCACATTCCAACAACACACCTTGAAATAATTCCAGCAAAATTCTATACAGGCTGTGTTTAAGTGGGAAATACAAGCCAGTGCTGCAGCGTCTGAAATACCTGCAGTGCTCCACATGACCAGGGCAGAGCTCTTTAAACAGTCTTGTGTTTGGCTGAGGTCAAAGTTCACCCTCACCTTTTTTTTCCTCTGAGAAGGGCAGATACATGCTAACAAAGGGTATATTAACTTAGACCTAAACGTATCTATCAGTGCCAACTCCATTTATGCTCACTAATAAAAACACTGAGTTTGAAGTGCAACCCACAGCCAAGGAAACAAGTCAAAGATGATTCTCTACTTTTCTTAGATGTGAAGCATAAAGAATATTGCCACATAGTTGTTACAATCATAGAATTAAAAACACATCTTGAGAGAAAGCTGAGAAATTTACAGAATCAGTGAAATTATCATTTGGCTGCACAGTACAAAGATTTAACTCCCCTTTTCGTTGTGTGTGACACCAAACTCTTTGAGCAGCTGCATAAGTCTCACACTTTAGTTAGGAATAAAGTTTCCCATGTTCCCAAAAGGCTCAGTCTACTGGCTGCATAGCTGGATATAAAAAATATTTATAACCCAATCCCTTCTTAGGTTTTCAAATCATACCATTGTGGGTTTTTAACAAGATCATCGACAGGGAAGTAGGATTTTAGTCACTGGGTGTCTGGATCTCCAACTATGAGCCAAAGCTTGTGTCTGCTTGGCCTGCAGCTCCCAGTGCTCTGCAGAGAGTGTTGGAGACTCATTTCTAAAGCACGTAGCCATGTCGAGCAAAAACATTCTGCTTGCACCACTGAATGACTTCTTGCTTATTCACAACAATTCTGTTTGTCTCCTGGTATTTTATGAATTGCTGCTCCTAAAGTCATACAGCACTCTCTTCTACCAGGAAAATGATACCAAAACATTATCTCAAAAAAAAAGGGAATCCAACTCTGTGTTTTAGTTCTTTCAGAAACACACACCACTGTGGCAAAGGGGCCTTGAACAGCACTTTTATTTTGTAAGAAGTGTTGCAGGTTATTGGAGGATGTAACGGAAATAGAAGTCCATTCAAGGTGTGGTTCAGAGGAAAATAAATGATGGTAATACAACACTTAAGTATCCTACAGTGATGCAGATCTTATTGCACAACATTTATTAAAGAGCTCCTCTTACACTTCTTCAGTTTCTCTCTGTGAGTCCTTGACTTCACAGCTCAAATGCAGGCTGTTGTTCCTCTCCTCTGTCTGACACACTGAACGGGTGGAGCCTCGTACATTTGGACTAATGGAAAGGCTCAGAGAGGTGCAAAAGCACACACCACCCACACACACACACACAGTGTTGGGAAGCAATTCAAATGCTTTCTCTATAATCACACAGCAACAACACAGCTAAGAGCAGGCAGATTATAATGTTGTGAAAAAAAAGGCTAGTAAACCCTTTTTAGTGCCCTTTCTCTCTGTGACCCTTCATGACTTTCTCTCTTTAACCACTTTTATTCTCTGCCTCCTTTCCATCTACTCCTCTTCTGACCTCCCTCTCACTGCATCATGGAATCCATCTCTGCAAACAGATTGGACGGTATTAAAAGAGGGGCCAGAGAAGAGACAATCCACCCACTGCAGCGCTTCAGTGCAAAGTCAAACACACACAGTGAACGACAGCCACTTAAACCGAGCTCAGATCAGAATGACGAGCTCTCACTTCAGTGTGACTTTAGCATGGTTGGGAGGTTACGATGGTTTGAATGGTGCTCCATCTACACTGACACTCAAGATGAAAAAAAGCCGTTCTCATCGCTCCTCTGTTATTTGGCAAGCAGGGAAATTGTGCAGTGCAGCCAACATTTGGCACAGAGTGGGAAACACACAGCCAGGTTACTACTGTCGCTCTCTGCGGGATGAAACTCCACTGTCACCTCCAGCTCTCTGTGATCTCTGAAATTTAGCTTCAGAGCAGCTTAGCACAATTCAAGTGTTGACAAAGCACATTTTTAATCTCCATTTTCAAGTGACTGGATTTCACTACATTCCTGTAAAAGGTAAAAAGCTAAGTTTTCACTATGAAACTAAATGTCATCTGATAACATGACAAAAATAGAGAATTGGACAACGCTTTTATTGAGTTATGGCCTTAACTGATACTCAAAGCCAGCTGTTACAAATTTATGATCATACTGTCACACCACAGTTTAGCATCACACTGCAGATATTTACCTTTAACCTGAATTAAGGTAGGTTTATTTTGTTTTTAAATCACACGTTCTAAGTTACACGATCATGTCACCATCCATGTTGATTTGCAATTGCAATTATTTTTCCCTACACTACAATTGTGAATAAGTTTGCAATAATATGTCTATTTATGTGTGTGTTATTTAATACCAATTGCTATATTGATGTGGATGATTGCTTTAAATTATTCTCTTTTTGAGAATAAAAAACACATGAGGGAGAAAAGAAGGAATTCAGCAAAGAAACTCTGTTTGCAAGTCCAGGTACAGCTCAGAAATTAGAACATCATGAACAAGTCCAATATTTGTTGTCCCTCATTTCAAAAAATGAAACCTGGATATTCTATAGACTTATTTTACATGGAGTGAACTATTTCAAGTTTTATTTTCTTGTAATGTTGATGATTATGGCTTACAGATAATGAAACCCAGAATTCGTCTTAAGCAATTAGAATATTACATAAGACCAATAAAAAAGTGATATCTGAAACAAAAATGTCAGGCCTTTAAAAAGTTTAGCTACTTTCTGACCATTAAATATCCTCACAGATGATCACTGTAATAAACCTGAAATTTATCACGAATCTCGATCATATAATCGCCCAACTCTACACAGTGGTAGAGCATAAAACAGCCACTGCAAAAAATATCTGGTATTCTGACACATCAGAGATTTAAATATTGCAGCAGGCAAAGTATTGTGATTTACGTTGATGTAATTGATGTAATTTGCCTTTAATTGCTTGACCTTGCAGTTCACCATTCCTTTTTACTACCGAAGAACAGTTTCTTATCTTTCTATGGTACAATTCCTAAAACATGACTGCCATGGACCCTGGGCACAGTTTGATAGTGGACCTTCAGCTAAAATACACTAAAGCTGTTTCAATAGCTGCTATTTGAAATGCCCCAGATGAATCTCCAAACATGATGTGTTAGTATGTCCATCCATCACCTTGATATCTGAACACAAAACAAATCAATTTAACCAGAAATCATCAAAAGGGAATACGAACAAAAATCTAAGTCTACAAGTAGCACTTCATGCACAAAACCGTGTCTGTAAACCAAATAAAGGATTATGGATAACTCTGTGTGGAACTGATGCTTCCAAATATGTAACCTCCACAGCTGTTAACAATAATTATACAATCAATTTTATCTGAATGTGTCATTATGGGATCAAAACTTGACTTGCTGTGATACAAGCGAAGGAAAATGAAACACAACAACATCTCCTGTCCTGGTGCAACAGGCTTTTGAGCTGCTACAAACTACTCTCTAAGCTACCAGGTAGCACATGCAGTGCTACTTATATTAAGCCCAGAGTAAACACCTCTGTCTGTGTTAGAAACACTTGCTGACTTAAACAAGGACAGATAAAACAATGTAAACATCAATAAACTTAAGACCTAGAAATTAAGATGCTAAAAACAAGTTGATGAGATTCCATACGGGCCATCTACCCATGATCCCTCAAATCCTCACTCAGTTTGGGTCAATCTGATCCGAGTGCATTTTCACTACTTCACTGTACTCTCTAATGGTTGCTTTGAGTTAGTACTGAACTACTTTTACTTTTTTTTCTCTCTTCAGTTGAATCAGTCCCTGCAAATGAAGGCTTGGGTTTGGTTTTAAGCTTTCTGCATCAACCTAATCCTTCAAATCCTGTCCAAGCACAGTAGCAGCAACACTGCAGCAACACTACAGCGCCAGGGTTTTCCACACGAGGTACTAAAGCACTCTGAAAAAGAACTGTCACAGGAGAATAAGAGACTTTGTGAATTTTCACCTATCATTTAGTACTATTAATGTCTAAAAATAGAACTGTGCAGTTAAAAGTGAAGTTAAATGTGTAAACATTGATGACAACACACACAGTAACACAGTGTGCAGTGATTATGCTATCAATGTTTTTGGTACAGAGCTTAGATTTAAAGAAAGACACAATTGTTAACAAGGTTTGGATGTGTTGGTGATTTTCTATCTGAGCATAGCAAGTGGCTGACAGGTTTAGCCGTCACATTTGAACTTGTTTTGAGCTGGATTTGGGTCATTTCCCTATACAAATCATGACATTCAATCCCACAAGATGATGTTCCCACTCTGTAAGTTCCAGGTAGTTTTTGAGAACAGTGTAATACATCCTTAACACATCTAGTTTAGAATTTAACAAGTACACCAGTGAAATCTAGAGTTAAAATCTTTAATTTAACTGGTGCTCCACTTTCCGCCTGCTAACCACAATGAAGCGCCAATCTAACCCAGCATCACTCAGTGTGATGTGATGTCCTCCAGCGCTTTTCACAGCATTTTAGCCAGATGGCCAAAAGCTGACGAATGATAATACTGAAGCATGCCAAAATGTCTTAGCTCAATCTCCCTCTCTGCATGTGCGCCCGTGAAGACAATGCAACAGAAGCGCAGCCAGCAGGCCGGCTTTGCAGCAAACTGTCAACAGAACAATGGAGCTGAGTGCATCACTCCAGCAGTCTGCTTAGGAGCATTATTGCATTGAGAGCTGCCTTTCTGTCCGCACACCTATGAAGAGTGTGTGTCTGACTCTGTGGGACTGTCCGTGTGAGTATCTGCTTTAAAAATCATCACAAGACTTTGATACCAGCTTTGGTTCTGCAATCACAAAGGCCACTGTGTCAACACAGTGCATTATCCTAGTTTAACATCTGAAAGGAAAAGGGGGGGATCACGCATTGTCAAACAATATCACATCAGACAGTCCTTGGTGTAAGAGGGTGACTTCAAATCTGATGAAACTGAGCACATCACAGCAAAGACAAAGTGCTATTTTAATATGCTTCAGTCCAAAAACAGACTGACTCAAGAGTTCTTTGAAATGCCTTCACTCTGCAACTGCCTGTAGAAATCACCCAAGAAGTAAGAAATGTATGTCCAACAATAATTTTATCATGTATCACCAAAACTGGGGGCAAGCCAAGTTTCTTTGGTCAAAACAAATGCTGTTTTTCTCTTTTTGCAATGAAGGAACTTGATGGAGAAATGTTCTTATCACTTACTGACTATGGTGAGACGTTTTAAATGCATGCCACCTCATCCTCACTGAAAGTGTTCAGTCAGCACATAGTGCTGCTTCACTATCAGGTTAAGATTTCTGCACATATTACCAGAAAGTAGGTCTTCTTCACACAACAGCTGCTGTAGGAATGCAACTCTCATACATTGTTCATAAATAACATGCTACATAAAGTGAAGGGTTATTTATGTTCACTACTGCTCCCTAAAAGTCTAAGTTGTTGTAACCTTCAGTGTCATGTTTGTCATACAAAACAGTGGTACACCTGCATTTAAGGGCATTTAAAACCATTTCATCAGTTATTCTTCTTTGTAGGCAACTTTCCTCCTGTTGTTTTGGTCAGAACTACTCTGCATGAGATTTGTGTAAGAACTTGCCAAATTAAAAAAAGGTTAAATCACGAATAAACTCTATCAAAAAGTCAATATTACGACGTTATTATGTGTCCATAAACCTGTAATCCTCTGTGAGTGAAGTCTGTCAAATGAAAACACAGGCCTGCAGCTCAGTCTAACAGTACTTTCCCTGGTTGTGTTATAGATAACCTTGTAACCCCACAATTCTCCATGTGAGAAACACCAACTTCTCAAACAACAAGTGTGGTGTCGTAAACATCACTGACAGTCATACATGGATGTTTATCTACATATTTAAAAAGACAAAAAAAGACATACATAAACCACAGTGGCTAATGAAGCCTCTTTACCAAATACTAGCAGGTTATCAAACTAGAAAATAGTTAGCATAACGTCGTGGTAAAATGTTCAATGCCTTAATTACAAAGTGGCCTCTTCTGTTTTCAGTCTATGAGAGTCTGTTTAACATGAACGAGGTCGAAACAACAACGTACACAGTAACTTAATACTTTAAGTAGGTTATTAAAGGGAAGCTGCGCATAGTAAATTACAGCCGTCGATAGCTAACGAGCTTGCTAACTCGATAGCACAACTTACCTGCATAATAACATGACAGCGCTGCTAGCAGAGCTAACAAGGTAAAGGAAAAAAGAGCTCAACCTTTCATGGAGCAACAACTCACCTTAGCGATGTTTCACTCCACAGACAATCGGCCTGACTCGCAGACTCTCGATGACAGTGGTTTCCTCGCTGTATTTCGCTCTAACTAAACCAGTTTGTCTGGTTGAATTCAGGTGACACGAGTTAACTATTCGTGTCCACGTAGCTTAGCTCGCGCTCGGCTAAAGCTCACGTCGACATTAGCAGCAGCAGCAGCAGCAGCAGCAGCTACTTTCTGTGATCAACCTCCTCCACTGATGATGGCCGCTATCGAGGCTTGTGTGCCTGACAGTTGTCTGAACAAAGTCTAGCTGACTGTATGCCTTGTTAGGACTCTGAACAGTCGCTCTCCCACTATCTATTTAGAAGTGACACAAGCTTTTACGGTATGTTCTCGGGGATACCAAAATAATCAGTGTCAAAACGGCAGGAGGAGGAAGGCCATCTTGTTGACAAGCAGCTGCATAGGGCCCGCAGCCAATAGCAGAGCAGAGTCGGTGGTGTGCCCATATATGGAGTCTGCTCAGCTCCCCCCTCTACTGCCCTCTCTCCTCAACACACACTACACACAGGACACCAAACTATAAAACACAACATCAAAAGGTCACCGTGTTAGAGACAGGTGGGAGGATTCATATACATGTACAAATCTAATTTATCTTGCAATAAATCAGCACAATAAACTCACAGTGAATGCGCTGCTAATCAGATATTTTTTCATTGAAAATAAACCTGAACTCATGAAATTAATTTCTGAACTCTCCTTTCTCTCCATAGTTTCTTGCGGCATATTTTTTGCAGCCAGTCACTCTCAGAAATATGTAGTCTGAGACACAACCATGTAAGAAACTGTGTAAGAAGTGCAGACACAGCTCCATGTCCTGATATGCTTTTATAGAGACGCTCCAAATACGGGACAAACAAAAACACATGAGTTAGTTTAAAATGGAAATTAAACACTAGACATAACTTTTAAGTCTATCCTTCTACTGTGTTTTATTATATCTCAATAATCTATTGAACAAGTTCAAACTTAAATTATTTCAAAGTAATACAATTTTATCAAACCATTCATTTATATTTTTATTCGTTTTAAACTAATTGTACATATTCTAATCCAGTTATTCACACAATCTTATTATCAGCTCTTTAATTCCTCATTGTAAATTTTAGAGTAGTATTCTATTTTATTTTCCTGCTTTAACCGTTTAGTATTCTATCATCATACTTTGTACCAGCACATTTATTCTCTTGTATTGTATACAAAAAGTACTTTACAGGTACAGTCTGACTGACTGAAGTCTGAATCATATTCTAATGAAATTCACCACAAATTTTAATGTTACTCTTGAAAAAGAAAATAAATCTGTTTCAAAACGCTTTAAGGACTTCAGGAACGAATCTGTTTGAGGTCATTTTTTAACATGTGTGCTTCTACTACATCATCACAAAAGAGCAAAGCCAGTGAAGATATAGTGCATTTCAAGCAATCAAATGGGAAAACACCACCCTTTTTTAATCATCAATCCTTAATGCTTACATTTTTTTCTTTCCAAAATAATAATGCACATTTGCTTAAGATTCCATTTCTATTTACATTTTTCATGGCATCCTCATCTTATCTTATTTTCCTATGACAATTTAAATGCTCCTTGTAAACAAAGCTAGCTTTCCCACATTTGTTATGTTATGCACTTCTTTACTGTTAAAATGAAAAAACAAAATACTAAAACCCCTTTGTTTTATTATTTTAGTTTAATTTTTAGAGCCTCTTCACTTGGATGCAGTGAATCATGGTTGTAAAGACCAATCCTCACATTCAGTTTCCTGTAGACAGGTGCGTGGGAGGAGACACCCAAAGGCAGGGAGAGAGATCTCCGGCATACTGTCATTGCACGCTACTAAAATCCTAAAATACAGAGTCTTTTGGCCTTCGTTGTTGACAAGGTCTGTTTTCTCTTGTTTTTGGAGCTATGACCCAGTTTTCCAAAAGAGATCATTAAACTTTCATCCTATCTTTCAAAACCTACTGGTAACTATTTTAAGAAAATACATCACAGAAGTATTTTTGCTATATACTTTAAATATACATACATTTACTCGGATGCCCCATTTTGTAGAAAAACTGTATTTGTGCATGTACTTCACTGTTTGTTTAATTTGCACACATTTGAATGTCAGACAGCTTGGATTAAAAGCAGTCCCTTCTTGGACCAGTAGAGGGCCAGACACTGCAAAAATACTTTCATTGATGCCAGGGGCCAGTTTGTCTGCTACTACTCTTCTGAGTAGACCTTAATGTCAGTTTAAGTCTGATTAACTAAATCTGTAATTTTAAACTCTGTTTCATCCTCTGCAAAAACAAACAAAAGAGTTTTGGATTTCTGCGTTTGGTTGTGAACTGTTGACAATAACGGGGAAAACCACTGCAGGAAATTGTCAGCATACTTGTCATATTGGACTACATGATTGACACAAAATATGTGTTAGTGCGCTCAATGTTGTTCTCCTATTGCTCATAAAAGTTCTGCTTTCAATTTGGGACAACCCAGAGTAAGATGGAATTAAAACTGTCCACCCTGACCCTCACATAAAACATCCTGATTTCACACAAGACCAAACAGATTCCTCTCAATTATTATTTCTCAGTGGGAATATTGGAAGAGTAATATGACATGGTATGCTGTTTTTTAAATTGTGTCCGTTGCCTTTCTGTTTAGTTTCTGCTGTGATGACAGCATTTAACTCAGGTCCTCTTATATTTTACAATTTTAAATTTATGACCTATCACTTACATCTTTCTCCAATTGTGAAACGTTTTAGTGGACTGAAAATGTAATACTTTGATACATTGGGGAAAGCGATAGATACAGATAAATAATAAAAATGGTGCCGATCTGGGGTCCACAATTTCTACCACACCTTTCGAAACCCCACATTTGTTACAACACTGGTTTTACTTGTGCCATTTATTCAAAATACTGTTTTCAAAATCTGCATAATAGTGAATACACCCCATGATTATTCAAATCAAGCTCCAACATGTTTACATTTCCCTTGTTTGTTCATGTCTTGCTGCACTCAAAAAACAAGCAACTAAGCTTGTTTGTTTCATCTCTATTTGGCTTACCCTTAATTATTCATAGACAATATGGATATTTTTTCGTTCATGTTTAACTCTCTCTATTTGTGGTTGAATGACAAAAAAGTGACTTGGGACGTAAATTCTGAAAGTTGAGTCTAGACCACATTAAGAGAAAACAGAGTTAAAAATTTGAATAGTTGCCCCTGAATTCAGCTTCATATTTTAAATATTTGAGCCTTTAAGGCCTGTTTTGGTTATTCCACTTTCATGTTTAGTAACTGTACCTTGCTGCACGTGCATGGAGAGCGCCGACCTCCCCTCAATTCTCATTGGAAGTCGAGTCATTCTAGACCCGCCTTTTCATGGCTGTGGTTGGACAACTTATCCTGCTTTGCACAGCCTTCGTGTGTTGTTCTGTGATCCTATTGGTCACAATCTGAAACCCTCCCCAAGCGTCACCTTGGTTCCGCCTCCATGTCAAATCTCGAGCTCTGATTGGCTTTTTGAACATGTCAATTTAACACAACTTCCGGGTGTTGAAGCGTTGCAAAACTGACAACAGGAGCGAAGAGTGGAGTAGAAGAGGACATTCATCGAGAAAAGTCTGGATCACACTATTGTAGAAAAAGTGAGTGTGTGAAATAGTAGCGTGTTTCACATAGAAAGGTTTGTTTTTCATTCAGAGTGATTGTCTTTCCTTCAAAGGTGTTTGGGTTTTATGCTAGCTAACCTGTGAGTACTCATGCTGCATTACACAACCTGGTAACTATCACACAGCGGTCAGATAGTTAGACAGTAAAAGTAGCTGACGACATGTAACTGTAATATTTCTGTAAATACGTGCTGTATTTGTTTATTCCTTTACTATGGGCCGTTATTGCACGTGGATCGTGTGTATGTCACACTGGCTGACTATAGAAATTCAGCCGACCTCAAGGTTAAACATCGGAAAAGTTACATCTCTGTACCCAAAATCTTGTTTTGGGAGTCATTTTACAGTTATTTACAGAGATGCATATTGTATTTGTTCAAGCATTTCGTTATGAGGCTTACAGTGTGCAGTGGGTGTGTCTGTACTTTGTGTGCTTGTTGCACTGCTTAACCTGACACCCCCACCCCCCCACCCCTTTCTCTCTCTCTCTCTCTCTCTCTCTCTCTCTCCTCCTCTCTTTATGTAGTGATCTTGTCAGAAGTCATGCAGGTGCTGCGAGGGGCAGGTAAAGTGGGGTCTGCTATGGCCACCACTCAGGGAGAACAGCTCCGCTTGATGGCCTGTAACACCTCCCTGGGAGCTGGGGTCAAAGCTGCTCAGGACGTGGTGGAGGGCCTGGTTGGCACCTTCATGGGGGGCACTGCAGTATGAACTCCTTTTTGTGATGGGCATTGATGTAATCTGTACACCAAATCATTGGTTACATGTTAATTAGCATTAAAAATATCAATTAAATAATGTTCTGTGATCACAAAGTCAGTTTTCATTAAACCCTTCTTTCAACTCTTTTGTACCTTTAGCAAAAGTCAATGCAGGAGGATGTGTTTCCGGATGCAGAGGGTTGGGAAAATGTGGACCCTGATGAAGCTGCGAAATGGGCCATGGAGTCTGAATTCCCCTCTGATGCTGGAGCTGCAGCAGCAGAAATGCCAACAGGTATTGTCAATAGTTGGGCGTCCTTTTCATAATTGATTTTTTCCTCAACTAACCTTTTCTATGCGTGAAAGTTGTTCTAATGACTGAGATCAATTCTACCACTCTTCAGTCTAAATCAGAAAAAAATTGCATGTCACCTCAAAGAACACACATCAAAGCATAGATGAAGACAAAATACAAATACAAAGAATTAGACATGAAGTAGGATAAAACAATGCAGAATGAGACACATGCAGACTACACTCTTCCAGATGCAGCTACTTTGAGTTTCTAACTCCAGATGTCAGGTTGAAAATATCTCAAGTTTTGAAAGGTGCACCAATGTATTTGTATGTATGTGTGATATAAAAAGGCAACATAAGAAGAACAATTTTTATATTTTTATTATTTATTATTTATTTCCTTTTCCTTTGTGGCTCAAGAGGCCAGCCTGAAAAGCATGCTTGAAAAAAACTCAGTAGTCCAATTGTAGAGTAAGCTGTCCACTCGAATGTTCAGTCTTCTTATCACTTAAATGTTTCTTTGTTCTCTGCCATAGGAGGAGGTCCTCCTCCCTCAGGGACAGGTCCTGTAGGGGCAGGATGGCCAGGACAGAGCGCACGCTTTCTCCACACATCCCCCAGCATCCATCGGTACTACTGCCAAACCAGGTCTGCACATGACACGGTTGTTGGCAGACTCACACCAGAAGACATCAAGAAAGCAAGGGAGGCAAAGCAGTCGCTGGGTAAACCTGTCAGACAGAAGGTTGGTTAAAAAACTATCTTTGATCCAGTGTTGCTCTCTGCTTCATTTATGTATCACATACATATGTATCACACAAAGTACTGCACAATACAGAGGGGGGTGGGCATTTTCATGACCACAATCACTGAAAAGGCAAGGACACCTTAAAAGACATTAAAGTATAGAAACAAAAATTAATAAGTAAGAGCCAGACATGGTCCCAGACACTCCTTAACAGGAGGAAATGGAGATGTGAGACGTCAGAGATGTACCAAGGTGCTGACTCATTTAGATATATAGAAACTGACAAGAACTCTGTTAAAATTAACAATGTACAAGTGGTAGACAGGTAAAATTTTTTATATCTCGTTTGTTAATTTATAAGTGTGCAACAGGGAGGTAGTGGTTTTACAACCAAATGTTAAGACATTTATATTGTAATATGAGTAATAACTGAGATTAAAGCAGGAAATTGCTTGAAAGGAAACAGTAAGCATGATTAATGGCTTGAAAAATGAAGCTATGGATTCAAAATATACATCATATAGTATAAGTCGTGAACCCCTTCTCATCATATTTATCAAAGCCATGGTAAGGTTGCCGTCAAACAGTAAATATTGAACAAATTAGTTTTGTGTTAATTAAGCTTCCTGCAGGAAATCAATGAGAGACAGAGTTGAGTACTTTTTTTATAAGTAGATTCATGTCATGTGATGTGTGTCACATACTGTCTGCCTTTGATGTGTCAATGCAAAGTCACTCTGGTGAACTTGGAGCTTGTATGATTTACTTCCATGATATCTGGTGTAACTAAAAAGAACCAGAGTAGAAAATGAAGATGTTTCTGGATTGATTAAAGTGTTTTTTTTCCTCATTATGTTTCCCAACAGCTGAGTGACCGTGCCAGAGAAAGGAAGGTACCAGCCACAAGAATCAGCAGGCTGGTTAATTTTGGAGGTGAGAACAATAAAATAAGAACTTTTTTTTCTCTTTTGCAAATCATTACAAATAAGGCACTTTTTTGCACTTCTGTCTGAAGGTCCACTCCAGGTTGTTTCAAATGCAACACAGAGAGTTACCATGTGATGCCTATCTGATTGAAAGGTTGTAAATGTAGCGCAAACTAAGCTGTTATTACAGTGAAGCTTAAAAGAATCTCATTTATAACTAATCAAACAACCCTAACAGAAGCAGCTCTAAAAACATGATAAACATACCGGCAAGTTAATAACAGTGAAATACTCTCTGATTCTCAGTGTATGGTAGATTTTATGTTACATATTTAATCCATTACAGTAGCCACACAAGTAAAAGTTGATATTATTCAAATTCTTCCACAGAAATTAATCATTATTTCTGACATCTGAGATATTAAATACTTCTCACTTCAGCTGGTGGCTTTAGCAGCAGCTGTGTCAGATCAGCGCTTCCCTCAAGCATCTGTTAAGTGTCTCTAATTTTAAAACCACTTGTCTGTCTGTCTCTTCACTGCAGGCCTGGCTGTTGGACTCGGGATCGGTGCCATCGCAGAAGTGGCAAAGCAGTCTCTGGGAGGCAAACAGAGAGGAGGTACAGATATTTTTTCTCTTCTATCTTCTTGTGACTTCAAGTATCCTGAGCCTTTTAGCAGATCCAGCACAAAGACGGACAGCTGGGCAGCTCTGGAGGATTTTCTCATGTGTCAGCACCTGCTGAACACTGGACAGGCATTAAATCACACCTGTTAACAGCCGGCACATAGGCTGTAAAACGTGGTTAATAGAGAGAGTGTCATGTTGCAAAATTGCTCCGTTTTAGACCAGCAAGAAAGTATCTACTGATAGATTCCTCTGGTTACTAGTTTACTTTTTATATGTCCATAACACAATCTTATTCCCCAAGGTTGTGCTTTATTGTGTTTCTTCTAGTGAGTTGTGCTTTATATCACTTCAGATACCACCTGTATAAGTGTGTTTATGTGTGCTGTGTGTTTAGTAGACGCAAGTTCCCTGTTAGACTCTCCTCTGCTGTCAGAGGCCAACGCTGAGAGGATAGTCAGCACACTTTGCAAAGTCCGAGGAGCAGCGCTCAAGATCGGACAGATGCTCAGCATTCAAGGTGCCTCATCTTATTTCCCTGTGACATCAGTTTTATTTGACACATTTTGTTGGATCAAATTTGTTTCCTTTAATTTTTTCAGAATTCTTTGTTCAGCTATAAGGATTTGCTTCATCCATCCCTTTTTAAAATCATGCATTTGTACACATTGTTGTTAACTTGTCATGTGAGTTATACAGTGTGCAGGTTTGAAATCAATCTATTTACTACTTACTTACCACTTACTTACTACAAAGCACATGTTTCAACTAGAAAGCTGTCACATTGAAAATATAAACTTGTTTTCAACCATAATAGGTTAGTTTCAACCAATATTGGTTGCAGTATAAAAATGTGGAACTTCGATGATTTTACACATATTCAGTTGTTCCTCCGAATAGCAGTTATCAGAATATGTAAGTTACTCTTCCAGTGTAAGTTTTCTATCATGTTACAGTTTATGAATATTTGTACTGACATGAAACAAAACCATTCCAGTTTCAATCCTTTATACTGTTTAGAAAACTCATGATTTAAAATGGTTCAATCAAAATTTTGGTAATTTTGTTTTTTTTCATCAATCCTCAAATACTGCAGTTACAGCCATCTTACATCATCACACTTCAGATAATGAGCTGCCTAATCCCATTATTTCCCCTGCAAAATATGTGCAAGCATTACATTCCTTAGAATTTCCTAGTAAATAATACATTTAATTTTTGCATATTTTTATGTTGTCATTTAATTATCATACTGCTATTTTGATTTTATTGTTATATTTTATTAGTTATTTCATCATTACTATTTCACATTCTGTCATTTTAAAACATAAATATGTCACACAAAGTCAAACCAACACTTCAAGGTTTCCCAGAAGTTAAGACGGTACAGCCACTATTGTTACCGAAGGGTTTTAGTAGTAGCACATTTAAAATCTTGGTGTTGGTGTTATCATGGTCACTGAGGATGTTTTAATTACAGTAAATATATTTTTGTCTTTGTTTTTCTTTCAGATAACACTTTTATCAACCCTCAGCTGCAAAGGATCTTTGAGAGGGTCCGACAAAGCGCAGACTTCATGCCGACCTGGCAGATGAATGTAAGCACAAAGTGGCCAGTCTGGTTCTGATAAGATGAGATCAAGAAAGTGTGCTTTGACCCAGTCTCTTTTTATTAGCTCTTCAGTGTAGTGGTGAACCCGGATGTATGTTTATATTTAAGGGTCAGTTTTTTCCAGTCAACCTTCAGTGTAGACATTTCTTTCTCTGGCTTTGTTCGTGTAGAAAGTCCTGGAGGAGGAACTGGGACCAGGCTGGCGAGACAAGCTCACATCCTTTGAAGATAAACCATTTGCCGCTGCATCCATCGGCCAGGTGCATCATGGAGTTTTGAAAGACGGGAGAGAAATTGCCATGAAGATCCAGGTATCACATCCAACTCTATTTTTACCTCACTAATAACCTGGATCTATCTCTGCCTGCATTGATTTTGTCTGTTATTCCCTCAGTACCCTGGAGTGGCAGAGAGCATCCACAGTGACATAAATAACATGATGTCAGTTCTGAAAATGAGCGTGGTCCTGCCAGAAGGTAACAGATATATCAATAGATGCTATTTTCCCCTCTGAGCATCACTGTGCAGTAAAACAAACGACAGATACAGACTGAAGAGATGAAAATACAGCCTCTTTGTTAGGCTATTTCATATATTTTCTCATAAAAGTTGAAATTCTGCAGATTTGATAACAGCTTCACTTTGTGGAAAGGAGTTCCTGTTTTATTTTACAAGGATGAAACAGTCTGTCCTTCAGCTGCCCCTCAATATTTTAATGTGAGGTGGACAAAGCCTCTACTATTGATTTGTTTCTCCTGCTCTTTCATTCAAGCTCAGTGTTACAGTTTGACCAGGTGGTGGTGCTAAAGTTACAGGTCCATCAGCAACACAGGGGAAATGAGGATTCTCTCATTTTCACAAACGACTTCCTTTAGCTGAATATTGCTCCTTTTTCATCCATTATTCAATGATTAACTGTGCTGCATACATCAGATAAGTTGCTCTTTGCAGACAGATTACAGAACCTCTATGTCGTTGTATATTCTGCTAATTCTCCCCTCTTTATTTTTCTGCAGGTCTGTTTGCAGACAGCAGCTTAGAGGTCCTTCAAAGGGAGCTTGCATGGGAGTGTGACTACAAGAGGGAAGCAGAGTGTGCCAAGAAATTCAGGTAGGAACACCTGAACTTGTATGTTAAAGTGCCACACAGACCAGGCAGCATGAGCTTAAAAATATCAGGATCATGTCTATAGTGTCATACAGATACTTGATTGATTGATTGAGTTTCATAAGTACCATAAGACACGTCTAACATTGCAGTTACAGATACAGTAAGAAGCAAACAGAGACTGAGCTGACAGAAAATGCTGAACTTGAACCACGTCACAATACTCATCTGCTGCTACAAAGAAAACGCCACGTAAAGAAGTCACAGGCATCCAAATTAAAAATCTGAAGATGTTTACACAGTTTCTCTTGTATGCCTGCTAATGTCAGTTGCTTGGCATGTTACTGGCATGTGTGTCACAATGTACAAAAAACACATTCATCTGGCTCACATGCTAATAAAGCAGCATAATATGGTCAAACTTAGACAGTCTGTGATGATTCACTCTTCATCTCCAGGTTTGCAGTCAGCCTTGAACTGTACTGTCATTGTGAAAACAGTCTGAAGAGAAATGGTGTTAACACTCACACGTGGCCTTTAGCTGCTTCTGCTCAAAAATAAAATCCATCCACTAAATCTGCAAATCCTCAGACGTTGGGGGTACAAAGTGACTCTTGGGTTTATTAACACAGCCAATGAGCAATATGCAGCCTTTGTTTTACCTCTGACATTTTCCTTGAACCAGAGTCTTCACAGAGAATGATCTATGGGGTCAGTGAAGGAGGAGGCTATTGCAGTAAATCATGTGAAAGTGGATTTTGTGTGATATGGCACCTTGAATGTGTTATACCTATGCTGTTGTTGCTGAGTCACCAAACTAGGGCTGCGCAATATATTGTCTTAGTGTTGTTACTGCAACATTTTTATCACAAGGTATATAAAATATTGCCTATCTACACTCAATCACACTACTAATAGATCTAAAAGAGCATCCGTTTACGTATTTGACCACATTACATGCAACAACTCACACAGTTAATTTCACCTCCTCAGTGCTCTGCTATGCCACCTGCTGTTATCAGGGTCGGGCAGAGTGACGTGCAGCGTGAGTGGTCAAGTGACAGAGAGAGGGAGCAGTGCAGGGATTTGGACAATCTGACAGTTTGCTCATAGTTAATATCGCATCAGGTGCTTTATTTAACACTTTCAGGGTTGAAGGCAGCTGCTCCCAGATCTGTGCTTTTTTCAGCTTTGTGTGAGAGTCTTGTTATCATCATTTCAGGGGAGAGTCAAGGAGAATTCAGCTGAATAGAGTATAGCAGTAAACTGTAAAACACATTGCATTATGTATTGCAAGAAATAAAAAAATCGCAACATCATTTTTTCCCAATATCATGCAAGTCCAGTCCTTAGTCCAGGTCTGAATCTCAAAGGAGAGTGAACAGAGTTTAAGTCGAATCCTTATTACCCAAGTCTTTGTCCAGAGGAGATAGTTACATCGTTGACAATACATGGATCACTGCTGGTGACCTAATAACCCCTCTGTTGTTAAGTTCCTGAAATTGCTCATCTTACTGTCAGCTTTTTTATAGTAATGACATCAACAGTCCAAGCGAACTAACCACAGTAAATCACTGTCTACTGTGTGCATTTTTTTATATACTGTTTTCTGTTGGAGACCAGCATTTCACAAGTATCGATACAATATATATACATTTATTCCACAGCTGTTTTCCAGCCTTCTTTTTTCCTTTTATAGAAACATTAGAACAATAAACCAGAGAGAGAACATCTCCCAAGAACAAATAGGGAGAGAGGAACAAAACAAAACAAAAAATACATTATGATAACAATAAATGACGTTTAATTAAAAATAAATGCAAAATAAATAATTAAAGTTGTAGATAAATCAGTTCATAAATAAAAATAATAAAATAAAATATAATATAAAAGGAGGCAAAAGAGAGAAATTAATAAAAATATTAATGATTAAATACAGAGGGGATGCCCCATGTGCTCCCTAAAAAGTGTCATTAGATTAAAAAAAACGGCATCAAATAGATTCAGTTGGTACTGTGTGCGTGTGTGACAGGTTCTCTCATCAGATTTTCCTCATGTAATTAACCTGAGCTTGTTGCTTTGCCCTCATTTGCTAATACTGTAAAATCTTTGAAAGCAAAACTCCATTTGTGAAAATTTCTCTGGCGTCCTGACAGGAGCTGTTACTGAACGAGATGTGAAAGTGCACAGAGGTTAATTTCAGCCCTAGACTCCAAACTTGATTCATTTTTAAAGCCTTTAACATTAACAGTTTAAAATAAAAAAAGACAAAATCATTAAATGACCCTTAATAAGTTAATAGTCAGAGTGCTCCTCTCCTCCTTCTGAGCTCTGATGCAGCTCAGTCTTAGGTCTGAGTTGTCAGAGCTCAAGTACAAGTCGAACCACAAGAGGATGGTTGTGTTTGCTTTGAAGGTTGTATCAAAGCAGCTTTGATTTGTATTGATACAAACAGAAACACCAAGTCTCAAAGCGGGATCCTTTTACATTTCAGTCTTTCTACCAAGAGTATTAACAGCGCTTTAATGTACTATTATGGATTACAGAAGCAAAATAACATCTTATCCTCTGGTTACTTATTTTCTGCTTGTGCACCATCACACACACCTTCAGCTGTGACTTCTTCTGTGTCTTTAACTTCTCATAACCACTTGTGTCTGTCCTTCAGGTCTCTGCTGGAGGGAGATGAGTACTTCCAGGTCCCTGAGGTGATTGATGAGCTGTCAGGTCGTAGGGTGCTGGCCATGGAGCTGGTACAGGGAGTTCCTCTGGACAGCTGCGTAGACCTGGATCAGGAGACCAGGAACCAGGTATGAGATTGTTCTCCTGGAGAACACATGGATTCTATTTGAGCTGGAATGTTCTCAGTATTACTGCAATATGATTGATGCACTGGAGACTGAGACAACAGGGGAATTTGGTTAAATCTTCAGGAATTTGAGGCTTCAAAGAAGATTTTGCAAATGCACAAATATTTCAGAATATTCTTCAGCGCATTAACTCCTGTATCCACCAAAATCCAGGAATTATAAACCAGATTTTATAAGTTAGAGTGCTTGAATCTGCTTCTTATAGATAAAGGAGGAATGCTGGATGTAAACATGAAGGTCATGATGAGAAAACTTGATGGAGACACGTAAAATGTATTGACCAGCCTGAGCTCAAATGCTGCAACATGTGAACAGTCACAGCCCAGCTCCTTGAATAGCTCACACCTTGAAAATTAGGCCATGTGACCCGAAATATAGTGTGATATAAGTCTGTAGCAATGTAAATTGAAATGTAAAACATACTATTCTGTAGAGAGCTTGCACCTATGAAAGGGAGTATGTGCAATATGAGATATTGGATCATAGCACCGTGCCAGTAAAAATATATTTCTTTTCTGTCTTTGTCTGCAGATCTGTTTCAATATCCTTCAGCTGTGTCTCAGAGAGCTGTTTGAGTTCAGGTTCATGCAGACGGATCCAAACTGGGCCAACTTCTTCTACAACTCAGACACTAACAAGGTGAGGAGGGTCTGACTCTGAGACTTTTTATCTTTACTGTAAGAACAACTATCAGTACCTTTTCAATTTCAATCTGTGGGGTTAAACTTTGGAACAGTCTGTCTGCAGAGCTTCAACCATGCCTTAAAGTTGACTACTTCAAACAGAAATATAAAGATAAGATTTCCACAAAATATAGCTTTAAGGAGGGGATTTGAAAACCACTGTGTGAGGGCAAAGAAGCTTGAGGTTTAGATTGTTATGGTTGTCTCTTCCTCACTTTGGTTGGTTGAATTGTACGTATATATATTTATGAGTGTGTGTAAATGTACACGTGTGACTATTTTTGTGTGTGTCTGGATGTGGCTGTATGCATACACTCTGTACATATTGTAAATTTGCACGTGTGTAAATGTATTTGTGTAAATGCACATATGTGGACATAGATGCATTTTTGTTGGGTGTTAAAATATTTCATAGCTGTATTGATACTGCATTGATTTACAATTTTAAAAAAAGTATTTCAAAGGCGGTTGATATTGCTTAACTAGTTTAGTTTTATTGTAATCATTGGTTGTCAAAGTTTGTTTACCTCATTTCATACACCTCTACATGGCCACCATTAGTTGCACAATCAAGTCAAGACTGTACTCGATTTCTTGCCATGTTTGCTGTAGCAGAGCCTCAACAATGGTGGCAATGGCATCATAAATATTTTGCTTTCCATAAATTTCTTGTGCCATGCGCAAATTGAAGGATGTATTGTGGATCTCTTCAATACTTACTTCTGTAGTTTTGCTTTGTCTGCACATCCGATTTCATCCTAATAATCCAGGATACACTATGCCTTGTCTTGAGTAGTAACCATTTTTTAGGGTTTCATTTGTACCTCTTTCACCAACAGGATACCTGAAACACACAATTTCAATGTGATTACAGACTTTGAAAAGCACTGATTACATTAAAACGAATCAAGTTAAGATCTTTTTTTTATGTAAAGAGACTTCATGGACACCCTGTGTTTGCTAGCATACAAGTATAGAAACATATTAGATTTATACGTAATACATTTTTGTAAGTGAAAATAACTTAAATTATGTTACAGTATGTACATAAAAATAAACATAAAAGGTCAGCTAAGTGCATTTTCTTTCACCAATTAAAAGTAGAGGAGTGGTGGTGGTGGAAAGTTTACTTCCTTCCACTCCCTTTTAGAAATGCAAAAGAAGTTATATCAGTGATAAACAGTTATTTTTTGTTTTCTCTTTTTGGACTTCTTGCAAAATTGAAAAAGATTCTGTTCTGACAGTTTATTTGCTTTTTGTTTTTCTCTCACATATTTCAAATTTGACATTTAATTCAACATGTTTGATTACATTCAACAAATGCTGCAGATTTCTAATGATTACCTGTTGTCTCCAGGTTGTCCTGTTGGACTTTGGTGCCTGCAGAAGCTATGAAGAATCCTTCACAGACGACTACATTCAGGTATGCTGTGCTGAATTTACACTGAAGCAGACTGAACTCCAGAGCATGATTTTTACAGGATTCTCCTGAATAATGAAGAGTCTGATGAGTTTTCTCTACAGCTGTCCAACACACTCACAACCAGGTCCTGCTACCTGCAGCTGCTTCAGTCAAGCACAGCTTTAAAGTGGAGCTCTTAAAATAAACATGATGACCACGTCTATATCATCTCTTTGTTGCTGCTCAGGTGGTGCATGCAGCCTCCGTGGGCGATCGAGCTACTGTTCTTTCCAAATCCAAGGACCTGAAGTTTCTGACAGGCTTTGAGGCCAAGGTGAGGTATTTTAGTCTCTGCCGCTTTGCTCATTTATTTTTGATACGGTTTATCCTCCTCTGTCTCTTCTGTCTTCTTCACACTAATGAGTCCTCTTACCTCAGTGTCAGTCCTGGGGCTTCATCCATGGTTTTTCTTCTCTTACAACTATCTTTGTAAAGAGACGTGTCACATAGTTTTTACATCCTTAAGTGGATTTATGTAGAATTTGCAGACAGGTAGAAGAATGTCTGAATACACTTTTTATGAGGACTTAAACTGTTCAAATAATACTGTTTTAAGCCTGAAACACATGCCGATTATTTTTCTTACTCCCAGTCGTTGAAACGTGTCTCTTTTTTCTCACCAGGCCTTCGCAGATGCCCATGTTGAGGCGGTGATGATCCTCGGTGAAGCCTTTGCCTCCGCTGAGCCCTTCGACTTTGGCACCCAGAGCACCACCCAGCGCATCCAGAGCCTCATCCCTGTCATGCTGCGCCATCGCCTCACCCCTCCACCCGAGGAGTCATACTCCCTCCATCGCAAGATGGCCGGCTCCTTCCTCATCTGCTCCAAACTGAAGGCTCGTATCGCCTGCAAAGACATGTTCCTGGATGTGTACAACGCCTACAACCAGAGGAGGCAAGTGGAGCAGGCAGCACATTCCGCAGCTTAGACACTAAGGGATTCAATCACTGTCCCGAAATATCTAAGACTTTTTCAGAATTGACTGGACTCGAGGGATAAAATCATGCAGTTCTTGATCTGCAAGAGGATGAAACGGATCAGCATGTTCACGCTGTGTCCATATGTAACTGACTATAGTGACAAACTTCAACCTGAGTCATGCTCGACTCTTTCTGCCTGTCTCCATTCACAAACTTGATCGCACGAACAGAAATACTTCAGCTGAGACCTGGCTCCTGATCACTCTGTAAATGATGATATAAATAGTGCCATAAAATATATATTATGATGAAGTGTAACTCTGTTTGTGTGGATTTAATCTGTATGATAACTGAAGAGATGATTTATTTAATCCATTCTGAGTGTTGGTGTGGGTTTGGTCACAGAAGCACCTTGGTAACATCACACCAAAACATACTGATGCAGATCCAGCCTGTAAACTCTGTGTGCTTCACTCCAAAGACGACATGTACTCAACATTACTTTTGTGCTCTGGCTTAAGTGAATAAATCTTGATGTTGGTAACACTTGATGTTACTGTTCATATGTAAAAAAAAAAAAAGTACTTTCTGCTTGTTAACATGCACATTATTGATAAATTGACTCTGGATTTGTCAATTTGCTGCTTTAAATAACATGGAAACATGCATTTACACATAAAAAGTCAAAGTTCTATTGATGTGAATGCAAACAAGCAGTGAGTTAAATGTCAACATGTACTGTACAGTTTCAGGTGTTACCCTGACTATGCTTCACTAAGATCATCCATATTTCCAGGAGAATGGATATTTTTCTGCCTTAAGGACACATAACAAGTCCTGTGTTTCCGTCTCATGCTGCTCTACTCCATCCTGTTATAATGACTGTGTGTGGTGTTGGATGAGTCGGCAGAAATGATGCTGAGTTGGGAGTTGGATGACTAAACAAGCAGGTTATTAAAGGAATTGGTGAACACATCATGTTTGTCATGTATTGTAAATTTAGCAAAAATAGAGCTCCTGATGAATGAACACTGTTGATCTGTGTTTATTAAAGAAAATGTCCTCATGACAGAAATGGGGCGATGGATTTCTTCTCTATTAAATAAAATATGAGGAGTTTATATGCATTAGTAACTGAGTTTTACCGGCAGGTGTCAAAAGTGAGTGGTAAGCCAAGGACCGTCTCCTTCTGTATTGATCTTTCCATTTCAGTCTCAGACCTCTTTGGGAGGATGTCATTGGCCGGGGGCCATGTTTGACCTCATTCTCCTCCTTCATTGTTCTTTTATTGACCGTTTAGCATCATGTTCAGCTCACAGAATGTAAGCCTTCAGCTAATAGTGGCATTGATGTGTCATTTTGGGAACTATTTCTGTACCAAGGCTGTGCTGTCTCTTTTTTTGTCTTCTGTAAACCACTACAGCCCTTCAGAGCTGTCTGCAGGCAGGAGGAGTCACACCATCAGAGGAGAGATGTGAGGCTTTCTCCAGCACCATTAAACCCTGATGTGGAAAGATGCAGCCTTTTACTGTACCTCCATTAGCGCTTGCTGTTAGTGTCCCTCCTACCAAGCTTTGTTATGGTGCTCAGCTCAGCTGCTGTGAGGCAGGCCCCGATGCACCACAGCAACATCACAGTTTACTTTTCCACGTTTTGGGAATCAGCCACGGCTAATAAGTGAAGCACATGTGGAGAGAAGAAAAGGCACATTCTTCTCTTGAAGTTTCATGCAATGGAAAGTTGGAGAGAATCTCTGCGTGTGAGGAGCAGCTGGATTAAGTTTTTCGGCTCTTCTTTACTTAGAGTGTCGGATTCTTTGCTTTCAGGATGATTTCTTTAATCAAATCCAGATTATATATGTAAATGAGAAAAACTTAACATTTTCGTGAATGGAAAATAATAATGGAGTCTAGGTCAAGGGGTCTAACAGGGACCACAGTGGGGTCATTAAGGGACGTTTGGCTCCCTCATTATAAGCTGATCTGCCCTCATTTGACTCTCACTTCACTGTTAACTTGAATTCTTACCACTGCTTGGATTCCAAAGAAATGTTTATTTCAATCTAATTTCATTAATTAGAAGCAAAATCACATAGTCGACTTTAAACTCAAGTCTTAAATAGTTTGAAAAGTTATTCGTAGATTTGCTCATGATAATGAGTCAATTCCAGTTGTTTTCTCAAGATAAAACATCTTGACATTTTTCTTGTTATCTTGAGAAAACGGAGCAAGTTTTTTTCTTTTGAACAGTCAAGATTCACTTCATTCGCCATTGCACATGTTTCAGAGCAACAGAATTTTTACCTTTCAGTTACATCTTGTCCATGAAACATAAAAAAGAAAGAGACACATAACAGGGGGGGACAGGGAGTGGAAGAACTGTTGGGGAGCCAGGGTGTGCAGCGCCGCATCAGTGGGAAAAGAGCACAAGAGGAGGAGGAGACAAAAAGCACAATCTTTTTATTGAACATTTTCAAATATATAGACAGACTTTATGAGATGGATGGTAAATCCAGAAGATATTCACGGCAATGATCTTGTAAGTCCTCATCCCAGGCAGTTACACTCTGAGTTCCCAGGTACTCCAATACTTTGCCAAATTTTGCTTCAAAAATGACCATTAATATCAAATCTTAGTTTTTCCAAAGAAATAAAGTCTGATATCAAAGAGTTCTACAAATGTACCATAAGAGGAGGCTCGTCTACTACCCACTTGGTCATAGTAGCCTTTTGGTCCAACATAAGCAAAAAATGTACAGTGTTCCAGAGGTGGAAAGTACTTAAGTACAAGTACTTTGTTCCTTTACTGAAGTAGATTTTTCAGGTATCTGTACCCAACTTAAGTCTTCATATTTTTGATAATTTCTTGCTTTCACTCCCTACATTTGAACACAAATATCTGTACTTTCTACTCCTTACTACTTTTTCACTTTTACTTAGGTAAAGTAGATGAATTTGTACTTTTACTTTTCTCAGCTTTTTTTTACACAAGTACTTGTACTTCTACTTAAGTACAGAAAGTATGTACTTTTTTCCACCTCTGAAGTGTTCTGCTGTGGTCCCAGTATTTCAGGGATACATCCCCATAGACATGATATCAGATTCAACAGAGCAAATTTTTTTGAGAAAGCCTTAGACTTTAAGGGCTATGACATGTCTGAACCACTCAAAAAGAGCAAATATTAAAACAGACTAATTACTCCATATGGTATAAAGTGAGTCAAAGGTCAGACAGAGTCACATTATGAGCATGGTGTCATCTTATAGGATGTAGTTATTTAGTAAGAGTTGTCCTCCCTTGGTGATTTCCTGAGGGACTCTTTTAAAAAGCACAGGGGCATCCTGCAGAGCCTACAACCTGACAAAGGCCTTTGCAGAAAGGCACACTTCCCTTCCTCCCTGCTGCTGTCCAGTCTGTCCCAGAAACTAGGCTACTCTCTGAAAGCAGAGGGGAATTTCCCTTCAGGGAGCACTGGAGTAAATGTACCAACACTGCGACTGAACAGCCACACGGTGGCGCAGTGGAGCGACCGAGACAGAGCCTTGCTTTTTTTTCTTCTCCTCTTTTTTTTTCGTTTCTGGAAAACATCAATGGGGAGAGTGGATTTGCATGTCCGGCCGTCTGTGCCAATGGGCGCACTGGGAAGGCTGGGTTAGCGGGTGGAGCCGGAGGAAGCAGCCCAGTAAGTGCACAGTCAACAACCAAAGCATCCGAGATTACTACAGACACACCAATCCCAACCAAATCTGCCCCGAATCGTTCTTTTGAATCTTTCTTTTTCAAACCTTGAGCGTGTTTGTGTTTACGCGTGTGTGCGCGCTGCGACTTGGCTGTTTTGCGGCTCCTCATCGCCTCCATACATCGCTTCCCCAGTGCGGATGAGAAGGATTTTGTGAAATTACCCGTTGCAGATTATTCTGGTGTGTAATATCTTTTCTGTCCGGGGTCCTGGATTTACTCAGAGGAGGAGCGGGGAGCCGATCATCCGTCGTTCTCTTGGGTGAGTTCACTGTTTCCCCGTCCAATCTGGCATCCCTGTTTACTGACTCTTCCAGGGTTCGGCTATTTAGAGAGAGCCGCTCACAAATACCTTCATAATGAATGAATCCAACACGGAGGAGAGTCCGATCCGCTGAGATCCTTCTATTTTAATCATTGATGTGAGTTTGTGTGTGATTGTAGTGTTTGAATAGTGGGTCTGCTCCTGTGGGTCAGGATCTCGCCAGTGGGCCCATATGTGTGATATGAATGAAATGTGGCAGCTCCAGCCTTTGATAGCGGCTCTCATCCTTCAAGCAAAGAGAAAGAACTAAAAAAGAAATCTGATTGGCTTTTACAGGAAAACTACAGCTCTAAACTTGAATATGGTGTTAGATTCTCCCATGATGCCACACTATAATAAGCCCTCTAACTTTACTGGCTCATAAAGGAGATAAATGGCTCATTATTACTGCTCTTAACACCCATTAACGTATGGACCTGACGTTACTGCGTCATTACTGGCGTGGGAATGAGGTAATGGACTGATCCTTGAAGAATCAGGTAGATTATTGTGCAATCATTGGCTGTTGGTTTGCGGTGTTAGTGTTTTTTTTTTCTGCGGGACAGCATGGCCACTGAAACACGCGCCCTCTGTTTGAATATATTTACGACCATAATCATTACTCTGCAGGATTATCTCTCTCTCTCTCACTCCATTGCATCATGCGACCTTCATCACAGTGTATTCTGCATCCTTTTCAAACTCCTTCAAAGACCTTCTTCTTCTTCATCTCTACATCAAGAATACTGCAGCTCTTGTTCCCTGACAGAAATGAAAGATTCTCAGGAAAAAGGAGGAGAAAAGTGTGTTTCTGAAATGACGTGGACTCTGTGCCTGTGATGCACACACTCCTCTCCACATTTGGCACATGCCTGCATACATAGGCCCAGTTAATGCATGCGGCTCTATTGTCCAAGGAGCTCCATCTGTTCCATGACATGGCATTCCTCAGACAGCCAGTCATGCTGTTAGGGGGTGGTCTACCCTGACCCACTGCCTATGAAGAGAGGGAGCCAGAGAAAGAGTCACATGGGGGTGTATTATGCAGACAGTAAGTGCAGGACTAATGCGTTTCAGCCCACAATCCCTTGGACCACCTTCAAAGAAAGCTCACCCTGAGGCTGGAGCGCAAGGTCAAGATCAGAACCAGGTTTTGGGAATCCCTCCATGTAGCCTGACATTAGGGTGAAGGATGTCTAGGTTCAGTCTAAAGCAGGAGAAAGAGAAGTGAGAGGTTAAGTCTGGAGCTGGGGTTAGAGAGAGGCCAAGTCCAGACTGAAACCCAGCACCAGAGATGGACAAATGTGTGAACAATGTGCTGGATTAGGGTACTGTGAGGCTAAGGATGAGGTTACAAATGGGGATAGTTTGGGCCTGGTTTTTGTCGAGAGCTGGGGCTGGTGGGATATCTGTTTGGCTTTGCAGCTTGGGTTGTTAAAAAGTCAAGTTGGGATAAAAAAAAGCAGGGTCAAGATGTGGCCAAATGTGAGCAGAGGTGTCCCTATTCAACAATGATATCAGATATTGGCCCAATATCAACAAAAAATGAATATCATACTATATCTGCTTGCATCTAAAATCTCAGTCCAGTGCTTCTATCTAGCAACACCCAGATCCAGCACGAAGAGCCCGAATCACCACAACAGTGAGTGCTAAGGTGCGAACAAAGTAGCAAGGAGTAGGAGTGATGATGGCTGTGTGTCAGTATTTTCTTTAGAAGGACTGCAAGGACTTTCTCAGTGAACTTGAAATAGCCTCATATCCAGCTGTAGGACTGGTCATAATCTAAAACTTAACATAAGGTTATCAGCACAAAAAATGCCATAATGCTATTTCTTAGCTTCCCAGTCAAGTTGAGCAGGACTGAACTGATTTACTGAACGCCAAAGTCTCTATTACAACACCAATCAGGCTGATGAAGTTAAGCAATGAGAATAGAGATCTGTGTTTTTCTCTAGAGAAAACTATGTCTGTGATTTATTTAGAAATAATGGTGGAAACAGGAGCTGGACTGTCTGACAGACACAGAACAGAAGAAAGCATAACAGAAACAGCACAGGCTCATGGCTTAAATACGAGCCAGAGGCTAAAACTTGGACTGGGCTGTTAGTGATAGTTTTTTGTCCACATGCAGCAGTTATTCTGCTGAGAGTCTATTTATAAAATGAAGAGCCAGGTTATGTTTGCTCTGTTTGGTAGATGAGCACTGGTAGGACATAACCAAGGTTCACTAACATTACACAACATGTATCAGAGCACCGGGCTGTGAGTAGTGCTAAATTTTGCTACTTTGCAACCCTAGAAACACAGAACAGATAAACAACAACAGCCTGTGATTAACTAAATGTTAGTTAGAACCAAACCAAGGTCTAACGCTTAGAGAACGTTCCCGCTACTGAAACCTAACAAAATCTTACTTTCCAACAATTGTCACATTTCAAACAATAGTGCCATGTGTCATTTGATGAATACATTACTTTGTCGCATCGTACCCAGTAAAAGTAATCATGAACAAAGGGAAGTAAAGTTAAAAAAGATGCGCTCCTCACATTGGAACTGAAACTAACACATGCATCTGTTCATTACGACATTTGGAAGCAAAGGCTTATGGGAAGTGGAGTATTTATCGATAGTGCTAACCAGGATTTCCAGCTGGTTTAAGGTCTAAAAAAAGATAATGCAACTGAGTACAAAACTTGTCATACACAAGTTTCCTGTGGTGGAACAAAACTGGGGAAGTTTAATACATTCACACTTTAAACATCCCCTAAAGGCTTAATGAAGCCCTGAAGACCTTCAAATAGAGATGAATGCCACATCATTCCTGCTTATGTCATATCAGATCAATATTGGTATCAACCAATACTCAAGGCTGCAAAATATTGGCATTGTATTGGATGTAAAAAGGTTGTATCAGGACACTCCTTATTGTGAGACAGATGCTGCTGGCTCTATGTGGTGGAAGAGGTTATTAAGATTTCAAATGAGAGTGAATGAAAGTTGCTCTACCTAATGTACAACAGAGGACACTGAGGTATAGTGGCAGTGAGCTTGGAGGCTAGTTTTATTTGATCTCAGTTTAGGGCTGAAGGAGGCTGGTTTGGTCTCAGACCTGGACCAAAAGATGACTTTAACCTTGGTGTAGACGATGATAAGAGTTGGCATAAATCCTGAGCTTGAAGACAACGCAAAGATTTGATTAGGAGTAGGATTTAACTGTGAGCTACAGTAAGTCTCGCTCAGGCCTAGCCCTTGAGGTAAAGAGTATTAAGAGCTGGTTTGACTCTGAAACTTGGACCAAAGACCAAAGGTTTGGTTTGGGTTCAAGTATAGGCCAAAGTTAAGAAAGAGGAGAGGTGCACGTGTGTGAAGTTTGTGCCAGGGCACTGCTGGATATAAATGGGCTGTTATGTAGCTAATCACTGATGCAAGTCAGACTCAACTAGAACATAATTACACCACATCCATCTACACAGTAATACACTCATAAGTGCACACACACACACTCACACACACACACACTCCATTTCCCCCAAGACCACTTCCCCCTCTCCACTGCTCTGATTGCTGCATTAGGACATGCTTTTTTTTGTGGCACATGCGTGCACAGGCACAGACACACAAGGGGGAGGGTTGGCGCAGCTGAGACCACAATACTGTGAGGGATCAAAGGTCATCCAGCTGACCAATCAGGGTGCTGTCTGGTGTTGGAGGAGGGCGTCGCTCCCCTCTTTGTGCTGGTCAGGGTGGGTCTGCTAAACAAGCAGCTCCACTTCCAGGCCCGGCCCTGATACGACCAGCAGCCACGCTGGGCTCCCCCTCAGAGCCTCACTGACCTCCAGACACTGTAGAGGACGGCAGGTCAGAGATTTCTCCACTTCAGAGGGAAGAAGTCTTTTCTGGGTGTGCTAGGCTTTTAATGTGGGACAAACACAAGCACAAAAAGTTATGGTTACTAGTAGGACTGAGCAATTAATCGCAAATTAGATTAAATCGCATTATGTCCTGTTTCAGTCTTCTAATGTCAGACAGTGCAATATTTCTATAACCTGAAACGTGTCAAAATATCAGATACAGTTTTTGCAGCAGATGTTTTCTGCTCCACACCAGAGTTACTTAACCCTGCTCAACCAAAGAGACACACTGTTAAAAACTGCCTTTACAAAAGAAACAATCTCAGTGGTAAGACGAGGCAAAAACTGCGAAGAGGAGCAATAAAACCTAGTTTGAGGTAGTTAAAATAGCCAAAAAAGCAACAAAAATTGGCATTTAAATTGGGATAAAACCTTGAAATATCCAAAGAGTAGCAAAAAGTGGCAAAAATTAGCAAGACAACTGGGAATGAACCTGGTAAGTAGTGAAAAGGTATCCAAAAAATTGTCTGAAAGTTGGAAAAATAGTGAAAAAAATGACTTATATGGTCTAAAAGCAAAAATAAAATAGCAAGACAAATTTTGGTGGAAATTTTAAAATTTTAGAAAGTAGCAAAAATTGTAAAAAAAAAAAAAAAAAAAAAAAAAAAAAAAAAAAAAAAAAAAAAAAAAAAAAAAAAAAAAAAAAAAAAAAAAAAAAAAAAAAAAAAAAAAAAAAAAAAAAAAGGGACAGAAAACAGTGAAAAGTGGTAAAAATGGCCATAGTCAACAAAAATGGCAAGAAAGTTGGGATTCAATTTGGAAAATAGTCCATTTTTTGGTAAAAAACTGATCCAATAGTGACAAGTAAAGGGTGAAAAGTGTCAAAAATTGGCAAAACAACAAAAATTTGCATCCAAATTGGGAGTGAACCTGGAGTGAGAGGGAGAGGGAAGAGTGAGAGGGAATCAAAAATGGTCTTTAAGTGGCAAGAAAGAAGTGTCAAAAATGGACAAAAAACAGTCACGCTTGCAGTTGTGGTGAGTTGTTGTGCTGTAATTAATGTATCCGTTCATGTCCTACAATGTGTTTGTTTAAAGACATATAAGATGGAAACCTAAATATAATTGCACAATAAAATCATAATTAGATAGGTTTTGTGAATCGTTCAGCCCTTGTTGCAAGTTGCATGGAGTAAGTGTGATAAATAAAACCAAACCCTGCAACTACGACCTGTTGGGTTGGGTTCATTGACTCCATAATTCCATTTCTGCTGCTGGGATTAATTACAGAAATAAAATATGATAATGAGCTTCAAGGTACTTAAAAGATGGTTAGAGAGGAAGGATGAGAAGATGAGTGGTGGGGAGAGGAAGTGCTTTACAGACCGATCAGTGTGATGAGGAGCAGGCATTAGAAGAGGCTCAGAGAAAGATAGAAGCAGAGGATGAACACAGAGGAAAAATAGAAAAGAACGAGAGAGGGATGGATGGAACAGGAGGAAGAGAAAAAGTGTGAAGAGAGACACTGGAAACCGTTTGTTCTCTGCTTGCTGTCGTAGTTTTTGGCAGGATCTCTCCTCTTTATTGGATGTGATTGTGTTAGTCAGCGCAGAAGCTGCGGCACATAAGATGTACTTGTCTTCCAACATTTACGTCTACGTCATTCTACTTCCCTCTCTTTTTCTCTCACACCATCACACACACAGATGCACACACACTCCCAACCCCTCTGTCTGATGCCTAAGTGCTTTCAATATGTGCTGAGTGGAGTTATCTGATTTCTGCAGGCTAGTTAAATGCAACCACTCCTTTCCCTCATCTGCCTCCATTACTGCACACACTAATGGCGTGCTCGCAGCGCACGGACAGGCCTGTTGTGTCAGCTCCGTGTCTGTTTGTGTGCTTTTATTGCCGTGTATTATGTTGATCTGGATTGATGAATGATTGCAACAATGGATTTGAATGCCTTTCCAGTGGACACTCATGTGTGAAGACAGCAATTTGTTGATGTTTTTTTTACTCTGTTTGGTGATGTGTGAAAGTGTATGTGTGTCTGTGCGCCTGTTTCCCTGGCGATCAGCACTTTATTTCTTTGCTTCAGTGGCGTTTTTCTCTGCAGATAACAAGGAAAGTGGAAATGGGTCTTTCTTGGCAGCACCAACTCTAAGCGGAGCGCTCATTGCAACTAATAACTGTCACTTGAAGTAGCTGGGGTCGCATTTTTTTCGTCTCATCTCCTGATTTATCATTCTGTGATGACCTATTTCAGCCTGTTTAGCTGTGGAGGCAGTGATGCAACAGCTCGGTGAGGCTCATGTGTGTGTAAAAACAGAAAGAAAAGCTAAAAAAGAAAAAAAAAACAAGCTTCTGAACAGCACTCTGCTCCCTCAGGGTGCAGTTTGATCTATCCCTCTTCCCAAGTTTTCATCCACTGTTTGCTTGCTTTTGTCGATTGTTTTCACAAGGTTTGTCCCAAATTACAGCCTGTTCCCACACTGAATGTGTGAGAGAGAACGCTTTTAAACCCACATGTCCTCCTGCAGTGTGATCACACTTGTTGGCCGCTTTTTCACAAGCTCTACAAAATGTGTCGGGGCAAAATATCGATACAGCTGTAGGCTTTTACTGTTGTTCTAGCTATTGTGATCACCATCACTTTAACGCCAAATATCTACAGAAGGTGCCATAAATGTTGATATTGTCAGTTTTATTCACTGGATTAGTACTTCATGACTCCTCACTGTGGCACCAACAACATCAATCCTGCTCTTCATGTTTGCAAATCTGCAACAGAGCTGTAGCAAAATTCTGCTGTCTACACTTACACATTGAACTCTGCAGTGACTGAATATGAGTGTCCTCCTATTTAAGTGATTTTGCGCAACACAGGATGAGATATCCAGATACACACACACACACGCGCACACACCAATCTTCCCCCATTTTCACTGTAATACCATCATTACGCCTCTGTCTGACTGACTGACTTCGTCCCACCTTTAAGTCTCTGTTACATATTATGGTCAAAGTGTAAAGACGGCATAAACATCCCGATCAAACCAGCAGTGTTTAACAAATCCTGTGCTGCCTCTAAGGCATTTCATTATTTTATACAGAATGTGTCTTTCAAATTCTTAATGTGTGAGTAATTTCAGAATTAGTTAAAAACTGCTAAAAGTAAAAAAAAAAGGGACTTGTTTCAAAAACTTTAATTTTGAAGGCAGTTTATCTCATGCTCGTGACCCTTTATGTTAGTTGACCGCCCTTTCAGTTCACTACAAAGAAGATATACATCTTTGTCCACACGAGGCACCAAAATCAACACTGTAGCTTTAAGACCTAAATCTAAAAATTGGTTATTTTTGTAGACTATGACTTAATTCTCACTGTTGTGTTGGTAACTCAAAAACTCCATAATACAACATGAAGCTGGCTTAAGGTCTGTCCCTTTAAGAAATTAAATGTTTGACCTCATTAAGGGAACACGTCCATCTGTTTGTAGTCTTAGCATCAGTTTATTGTTATTGAAGCTTTGGTGAAGAATTTTAACTGATCATAAGACAGATTGAGATGAAGGATGAGGCCTCTTAAATGACATACAAAAGCAAACAAGACTGACACTCTCTGTGTTGTATTTCTTCTCATCTGCAAGCACTGTGAGAGAGGAGTGACTGACGTTGAGATGGGGGCTAAAGTTTCTTACAGGTTGCAAAAACTTAGTTCATGAATAGAACTATGTACAAAATAAAAATTGAACCCTAAACTTGTTGAAAACATTTCTTAGCTGCTGTGTGTTTCTTTTTTTGTTAACTTTGGATGCAACCAGGCTACTAATTTCCCTCTGTTTTACACTGTAGCTTCATATTCAGCATGCAGACACGTTTCAACTTCTTGTGTAATTCTCAGGTGTGTGTCCCAAAATACCTGACCTTTTCAGAATGTGACCAAAACAGACATTGCCAATCAATATAACTCCCCCAACCACATTGGTAAACTTAAACAGGGAGATGTGCAGACTGAACTCTCACTTCAGAGCCAGTATGAAAGATGCTCTTGACAATGTCAGATCACATGTATCTGTGTGAAAGTGTCGAAGAAAAACACTGAAAAACTTTCAACTTCAGCCGTACTCATGGCTGCATAGTCAAAGTTCAGTATTTGATCTGTATGGAGAGCTAAATGAGCCCAGATGGCCTGTCTGCACGGTGACGCATCAGGGGAACACTGGCATTGTTGCTGCTAATCTTGTGTTATTTACAGTGTCTACAGCCCACGTACGATGACTTTCCCTCTGCACTCTCCTGTTGTTATTCAAAGCTTGTAGCCCACAGTGTGTGTGTGTGTGTGTGTGCAGCTGAGCTTTGGTCTCTGAGTGCAGAAGAAAAATAAAACACTACTTAATATGATACTGGCTTCTCTGCTTCAGTATTTTAAAGTGACATCGAGGGAGAGAGATCGTTGGTGACACAGAGAACCCAACTTAAATCTTTCAGAGCACAGAGGGGCCTATTCACTGTGCTATGAGAGGAGTGGAGAGGGAGAGAGAGGGGAAAGAGAGGCTGAGGGGTGGCAGTGAGAGAGGTGGGGGCGGGAGTGTGGGAGTGGGGTGACAACTGGGTCGGAAGCAGAGACCCTGAGTCAGAGTGAAGGATGGAGGACAGCTGACAGCGGTCCTCTGCTGATGGATGTCACATGTAGGAAACATGTTTGGGAATCAAGTTTGTGTGTGTGTGTGTGTGTGTGTGTGTCTTCAGCAGAGAGGTCACGATTCATATTAAGTTGGAAAGCAGCCACAAGCTACATCCAGCTGAAGAAGATTGAGTCACACGAGAAAGCAAATACATATTGACTTGTTTCTTTTATTTTGGTGCACGTGCATTCTCTTTGTGTCTGTGTACATGTTCGTGCAAGGATTTTTTTTAAACAATGCATCTTTTAAGCCACGTCTGTCAGCATAGTTTGTCATGAAAATAAACTGGATTGAAGAAATATGAAACAGGAGTAACCACAGTGAGCGTAAGCACACAAAAAAAACAGCGAGTGATGTAAAGTGCTGATTTAAAAAATGCAGAAAGTTTTCCAGAGACATCCTCAGCTAATGCAAAAAAAAAAAATCACAGAATTTACTGTACCTGATGATTCATTTTTTCCATGGCAGACGACCAGAGGTTTCTCCAGCTAATGGTGGATTTGGAACAGGGTCTGAACTTCCTGCTACTCTGCAGACACATCTGTACCTGTCCCCTGTGATTTGACCTCTGCACACGTTCACAGTCTGGTCCACATCAACCATTTAACCCTGGACACATGGACTCTGGTGTTAGTGAAGAGATGAAGGCTTAATCATGACATCATTTTATCCTATGGCTCAAAGGAACAAGTTGCAGTTGAAGAGTCAGAACAGTTTTGGTTGTGAGGTAACATTTGATATGTAATTTGAAAATGGTTGGTGCAAGAATATTGATGTATATGCATCTTTGCTCTCCAAATCTCAGCCTTTCTTATCTTCAGGACTCATAAACAGTAAATTTTGTTCTAAAACAAGAAAACAAAACCCAAAACGTGTTGGTATTGGCCACCAGGAGCAGGTGCTCACTAGTTGTTGGTATTTGTTTAATAGCTTGTTTGCATGTTACGCAGCCACATTATCTTGGATTTACTTGCAGAAAGTTAAGTTGTTTCAAGTGACTAGTTTTCTAGTTGTCAAAAAGAAATCTAAATCTGACTGGCAGACAAGTATTAACGTAAGAAAGCAATCTGAAGTTCACACACACACACACACACATACAAATGGATCACAGGTGAGGATAGTTACCTTTAGTAGACATTCAAACCCATTTGTGTTGACTTGTGTTCATGTTACCAAAATCACCAAGGGTTGTAAACTTTTGATCAGGGTCATTTTGGAAGTTTCTGTTGTTATCAGGGCTGGAAGATATATTGTCATCGTATCGGTATCAAGATGCGGAAACTCAAGATATTAATATCCCAATATCGATTGTATCAACTATATCAATGATGTAGATTTTCCTAGCTCCCCCTGCATGTAAAGCGCAAACAATCGCATGATTATTATTAACTTTCTGCTAACATTGATGATTGACAGTGAGCTCTAATCAATCAACCGCACTTTATACATCCTGTTATATTATGATGCTTTTATTTTCTTTTTACAGATATTTTTTGGGCTTTTCTGCCTTTAATTGGATAGTGGAGGACAGTGGATAGAGTATGAAAGGGGTAGAGAGTGGGGAATGACATGCGGGAAACAGGCCACAGGTGGGAATCGAACCCAGGCCACCCGCTCGAGGGCGAACCTCATGGTGCGCGGCTATATCCACTAGACCATCTGCGCCCCATGCTTTTATTTTCTTGAAAAATGCTTAGTTTTCTCTCACCCCAAAGTCATGTTGTATCGTATCGATATCTAGATATCTGGCATTAATATCGAGATATGAAATTTTGTTCATATTGTTCGAGCATGGTTGGCCTTTCTGTGTGGAGTTTGCATGTTCCCCCCATGCATGCGTGGGTTCTCGCAGGGTACTCTGGCTTCCTCCCACAGACCAAAAACATGCCCACGTTAGGTTAATTGATTATTCTAAATTGCCCGTAGGTGTGAGTGTGTGCGTGAATGGTTGTTTGTCTCTATGTCAGCCCTGTGATTGACTGGTGACCAATCCAGGGTGTACCCCGCCTCTCGCCCAATGACAGCTGGGATAGGCTCCAGCCACCTGCGACCCTGAATAGCAGGATAGACGGTTAAGAAAATGGATGTTCAGCCCTAGTTATTATTATGATTTAAACAGCATGAACATAGTTGTTGGTTAATAAATGTCTTCACCCAGCCATTAACCATGAGTGACAGAAAAATACATGTTACCACTCATATTCTCTGAAAAATGTAGAAGTAATAAATTCTACTGGGGTATGGAACATTTTGATCCCAACTGTATATGTTGTGTTCAGACACTTTGCCAAGGAAGCAAATTCAGATAACTGAACACCCAAATCCTTCAAAGACAGCAGGTGTAGGTATCAAGGACTTTAGACCAGACTTTGTTTGCATCCTAAACAGTCTGACAAGAAACTTGATAAGAGAACGGAACTTACAACACTAAAGAACCAGCTGTTACCTGCACTTATGCACACACCTGAGTAAAGAGTAGGTAAAACTGTATTGTTATCAAATGATTACAGCTTCTCTACAGTTACACCTGTCTCACACCCCACACTTTTAATGCTTATTTTATTTATGGTCAGATACTGTCCCATATAAGACCAGCACCTGCAGGGAAGTACAAAACAGAACACTTACACCACCAAACAATACTATCATCTGCCTACAGACTCTGTTCTTTTGCAGAATCTGGTCATTAAGATAAAACACATGGAATAAAAATGGGCTCCCTGGAGAGCTCCAAAATAAACTTCCACTGAAGCAAATGAGAACTTTTTGTCTCATAAAACACAATACTTTTGTAATAAATGAAATCATTTCTCAAAGCATAGACAAAAAGATAACTTAGAAAACATGTATCTAATAAATCAGAATACTCATGTAGCCAGAGTGTTGTGCATTTTCAACTCCACTGATTAAAAATGAAACATACAAGAGTGAGTTATCAAAGGCCTGAGTTCTGTGAGATGTGACTGAAAGTAGAGCTCTGAGTTGGGTGGATGCTTAAGTCGCCAAGATTAATGTCGGATAAAATTTAAATGTCGACATTCTTTTTGCAAATGCTCGATCCAGATTTTGTCCAGACTGATGAATTAGCTGACATTTCCCTGCCACAGATTAAGAAGCATCACTTGAAGTTGGAAATGTTTCACTTCTAATTGAACTTTTCTGTGGTCACTACATTACATCATGCTCTTTTAGGGCTTCAACACCATCACTCCTTACCTAATGTAATCATGCATCTGATGTTTTTACATTGAAAAGCAGGGATAAAGCTGAGAAAATGACTCAGTTTCACACATATTATACTCTGCTTTCAACTGCAGGGCTTCAGTCGTGGCTGGTGTTTGTCCCGTGATATAGAGGTTTTACTGTAATGTGTTTTCTCTCTCGCTTTGGTCACCATTGGTTTTCTGTCATTTCACAGAATTAAACCCTGAAATCCTGTGGTTGTTGTTTCCAGACTTTAACAGGTTCCTCTTGTAAAGTTGATGTCAGCTGGATAATAAATCCATGGAAGGAAATACCTCTTGTAAGCAGCACATGTTGTTTTCTGCACAGACCGGTCTGTGGCTCACCTCCTGCTACAGTACGCTTGTAAATGTGTAAATGTGCCAGAGAGGCTTTTTTGGTTTATAAAACATTTTCGCTGTTTACTGCTGCTATGACTCATGGTTGCTATGGCAAGGAGCTCTGACAGCAACACAGCTGATTTGGAGCATCTGACTCCACATGACTGTACTCTGTTCCTGTCTCTTTCTGTCTCCATCAGTCTGTCATGACCACTTCCTGCATCTTTTTCACTTTTTCTCCCATCTCTATTATTCTATTCCTCTCTATTCCCCTGCTGCTGCTTCTGACTTGTTCTTCTTAACTGCAGGTGTCTCTAACTTTATTTCCCTCCTTCCTTTTATTTTGACTGTATCATCTCCTCTCCTCCCTTGCTTGTCTCTGCACCACTCAACAACCTTTAATTTCCCTCTCATAGATGATGTTACCACACTTCCCTGTACCTCCTCTCTCCTCTTTTCTCCTGCACTCCTCTCAGTCCCATCCCTCAGCTTTTCTGTCCATGGTAACCAGCTGTGAGCCAGATGTGGCCCTCTCTTGCAGCTGTTGGCATCGTGATCACAAAGAAGAGAGGCGTAATAATCCTCATAGCAGTAATTTAAAAGATAAAAGGAAGAGTACAAAAACAAAACAACACAGTTGTTGCCTCGCGACAGAAACTTTGAATAATTTTCCTGTCAGAAAAGTGAAAGATGAAAAATAAACAGTTGTAATTTCATAATTTTCTGACACATCAGGTGAAAACAGTGCTCAGAGTATCTCTCTCTCAAACACACACACACACTCTGAAAAGCCATAAATGAGTGTTATAGTGATGGCACAGGAGATAAAATGTTATGAAAAAGTGAAAGGTCACTGCAGAGAAGCACAGACTGACTCAACTGCTGCTCTATTACCATATAAGAGGCTCACATTCATTAGAGTTCAAACCACTGAAACACACAGAAATTACCAACACACGAGTCAGAGCATTTGGTCACATTAATTAACTTAGCTGTTAAACTCATTTAGCTGAGAATTTAGCATATGTTGCTTTATGGATGACAGTTAGGATGTTTTTAGGGGACAAAAAAATAAAAAGGGATTTTACACAGAGTTAAAACGAGACTACAATGAAATAAAACATGAAGAAAGGTTTCACACCACAGTAACAACAACAAATTTATTTGCACAGAGAGTTGATTGAAAACTTAGAGCTTAGATATCAGAATAATAATAGTAGGTGGTGGTCTTTTTCAATAAAATTAAAAAACAAAACAAAACCTGAATGCACCTCTTAAACTTACCTGTTCATCATATCAGTGAGAGAGAAACTTCAGCTTTTTGCAGTTTTAAGGGGCTAAGCTGAGCTGACACCGAGGTTTAGAGGAGAGTGACAGCTCACTTATTAGCATAATATGGCTTGATTATTTGTTTGTTCTTTAGGGAAAAATGACAAAAAAGGTAAAAAAAAAGAAGCATACACACTGTTTAAAAGCCAAGACAGTGGGACTAACCTCTCAGTTCCATATATCTTATAAGGACCATATTGTAAAAAGTTAAAAAGAGAGCCCCCCCCATCTCATCTGTATTTCAAAATTTTTGGCTTTTTTTCATGATTTCTTATCATTTTGACTGTTTTACTTCCAAACTTTGACTTATAATCTAAAATTTTTTTGACCGTCTCACAATTTTGACTTGTTTCTAAATTTTTACTTTTCATCTGTCATATAATTTTGACTTATTTCAAGGTTTTGAAATATTTATTGTCTCAAAAGTATTAATTTTATCTCAAATTTTGACACTTTACCTCAATATTTCAACACTATATCTCAAACCTTGACGTCATCCTCTAATTTTGATTTATTCTATCTCAAAGTTTTGAAGTTTCTCAAATTTATTTTTGCTAAATTTTTTTACTTTTCATCTGTTTTCCTGCTCTACATCTTGACAGGTGGGTTCATCAGAATAATGCCAGTGGCCCAGTTCATCTTTGCTTTATTATAAATGTCAATGATCTATTGAACAGGCTTAGAAAAACTGGGACATTTTGAATTTTGAGGAATTTTAAATAGTTTTTTGCATGAGCTGATTTAGTATTAAACAGCTTCAAGTGTTGGCTAATTTTCAACTATTTCTTTCTTTGTTTAAGACACAAATATCTTCCATTTGTGGACTCAGAATCTATTAAATCCCCAATGATCATCTAAGGCTGTTCATTTGCAAAGTCTATCTTTTAAGGAAATGTCCAAAACCACAAAACTCATGTTAGCTTAAACAATGGAAGTCTGATAAAAGTCCTTTTTTCACACACTAACAGGTATTTGCTGGGGCAGACAGATGTGACTGGAGGCTGAGAGGAAAGAGATGAGGAGACATTTGTAGGTGCTGAAGAGATGGACAGAGCAGACAGAGGGATAAATGGAGGGAAAATGGAGGAGGGAGAGGTGTCTTATTTCACAGGCGGGCTGCAGTTAATGGAGAAAGAACGAGAGCCAGCGTGAAAAAAGAAACAGACATGGAGATTGGAGTGTTGGCGTTCAGAGTAGATTGTTCCTGTTGGGAACTGCTTAGAAGCTGTGAGGGAAATAGTTGCTGGTGAAAAGGTCAACATTTTGATTGATTGTAGGTCATTACACCATATTGGACTGTGCAGCTGTAAAGTAGTGTCTGACCTGTGGACCTTTTCTCTACACTGTTCTCTTTTTCTCCCCTAATTTTTTACAGTTCTCGTCTTTTGCCAATTTCCTCTCCGCCCTCAGCTGTTAAAAAGCTCTCTCTGTCTTTTCTACTCTACTTTTTATCGTTCACGGTCCTCTCGCTTTCCTCTCAAAACATAAATTTCCTCATCCATCTCTCTTTCCACCCTTGTCTCTCCCGGTCAGGGGAAGTGGCAGCCGCTGCCTGCTGGCTCCCAGAGGAACAGACCTGCCTTTGTCTGTCCGCACTGTAGGAAGATGAGTAGCCAGTCCTCCCAGTCAGCCCACTAAGCCCAGCAGGGATTCATGGTTTGTGGGCAGCGAGGCCAGCCACCCAGAACGCCTGTAAATCAGCCAGCCACTCAAGCCAGGGCCCTCCAGCTCTGTGTGGCAGCAACTGCTCAGGTATTAGGTCAGACACTCAGGGCTGAGGACCAACGCATGGTGGAGCTGGGTGGAGACAGGCTGCAGACCTTGGTTTGAACGTTTTCTGCAAATGTGCAATAACTTTGAACCCTGCACAGATTTACAGCATTTGAGAAACTCCCTTACTTAGCTGGATGAGCTCCATTGTATGAAATTACAGCAGTCTAATTTATGAGCTCAGAGCCATAAAACCATGAGCAAGCACTGGGAACCATCAGATGTTTTACAATGATACACCACATTATGGCAGACAAGCACCACCTGTTTTAACTTTTATGTGAATTTTCTAATGTAATTGGATTTCATATTTCATATTCAGACAAACAAAACAATACACACTGAGAAGAGAAAAACTACAGATTTTGAATGTTTACAACCCTATTTGTGCTGTTTTCCTAGAGATGAATATTTAAGAGTATGTTCAGAGCACAATATGTCCTTTTATACAAAAGTCTGTCAGCTTTAAAAATCTTGGATTTGCATTTAACTGAGACAAAGATTTCCCAGTGTGCTTTTTTTTCTTTTCAAAAAGCTGTCAACAGTCAACTTCATTCTTCCAAACTAGTTGAAAAGTCATATTTTTAAAACAGAGTCTTAAAGATAATGATAATATTCTTTATTTAGACCAGGGCATTTTTTAATCTTGACATTTGGTGCATAATTCGAGCCAAATTTATGCTTCTACTTCAGTCCTGTGTCATATAAACAGCTGCTGAAATGAATGTATGATTGAACAGAAGACCACAGTTCCCCATGAAAAAACTTAATGTAGAAGAACACAAAATCCATTTTGACCAGCATAGGAAGAGTTGCATTCAGGTCGAGCACCCATCACCATCAGCCTCCAGGTCTCTGCAAATTTTATTTTCAACATCAGTCAACCTTTTCTGTATTCAGGTGTTGTATTGCCTTTGCAGTCAGTGTCTGTACATGTAATTCATATTTATCTGTCAGTAATGTTTGAAGTAGGGCTGAATGATATATCGTTATTATATCAATGTCTAGATATGAACAGTCAAGATATCAGTATCACGAAATCAATGATATCAACCATATAAATTTCCCCCGCTCGTCCTGCATGCACAGCTAAAGCCAGCTTACGGCAAAAACTAATTCACCCTCCATTATTTGGAGGTATTTTAGATTTAGATCTAAACCAGAGTTAGATGTTGTAGAGGTTCTGTTTGAGAAAAATTGCACTTTAACTGAGACTGGGTATAAAAAGATATAAAAAGAACCTCAAAATAAAAATGATTCTTATTTTTCAAAATTCAGTGTCAAATTTCAGTACAGGACTGCCAGTTATACGTGCAAAGTATTCAGTTCCTGCCATTCTAGCTCTGATAATGTGGGACTTTTGTTCATAAAATAGTCATATCCATATTGAGATATCTGGCATGAATACCGAGGTATGAAACTTTGTCCATAGTCAGCCCTAGTTTGAAGCTTCTCATTCTACAATGCATCTTCCTGTCTTTGCAACATCTCAGCCCACCAAGCAACGCAAAATCATTCATAATATCCAAATAATTAATAAAATGCATTGACATCTGTCAAATCTGTTTTAAATGAATTTCACCTACAGCTGCTTAAAAATCTTAGAGAAAAGACTTCTAGACTATTTGTTTCCTCTAAGTTGTTGCTATAATGAATACATGATAAAAAGTAATGTAAAGGAAGAAAAAGTTTCTGATGTTGAAGGTGTAGGCACATTTTGAACGGACCTTTGTGAACACCTACCCATGTTTATTCTTTTTTATGAACCAAAATGAATGGTGAGAGCAGTGAATTTATTGCAAGTGGGCCACCAAATTATTTCCAAAATGATATTATTTTAGCGGAATGTAATTAAATAAAGATACAAGGGAATTAAAAATGTTCTGATATTCATGTATAAAAAATGTCTGCTAAAAAGGAATGTTAGTGATCAATGGGTAACATGACTCAACTTAAACTTAACAATGACCCAATATCAAAATGTAACAAAAGTGCTGAAACGCATTAAAAGCAATGTATTAAAAGCCAAAATGAAATAACTGACTCAAACTTTAAAAAATTGTTTCATTTTGGGCAAAAAGTTATTTTGTTTTGGGCTCAGAATCTGTTACATTGTTGACCAGTATTTAAATTTCTTGTTTTATTACATTTTGGGTCACTGTTACAAATGGGCTGCAAACAATTTTGAGACTTATAAGTGGGCCCTTTGTTGGAAAAGGTCAGGAACCACTGCCCTACAGTTGTTTGTGTCACTTGTCACATAACCAGCAAATTAAATAAAATAAAATGCTTAGGATGACAGTAGTGGTTTAGAATTTGAGCAGAAGGCTCATTTGTCTAAATTGCTTTGGCTCTGAGGTTAATTTTATTTACTTGGCTTAATGAGATAATGAGTCTGATTCTGCCTCTGCAGAAACAGAGTGACCTCCCAAAATGAACTTGATAAATGAATTAAAAAAATAAGAGGGTAATACAGAGATACTAATTCACTAAGTGAAGATTTAAACTTTGTGGCCGCATTAGCTGCATGAACGACAGTGAGCTTCTGTTTATGGGAAGGAACTGTGTGTTCCTCTATTCTGTTACAGTGTGTGAGGTTAGTGATTCACAGTGAGCTTTTCAAATCAGCGTTTAGTGGGAATTTCTCCTTAAGAAGTAATCAACTTTTGAGATCACCTTTCACCCGAAGACTCCCCGTCATCACTATGATTCATGAAAACACAGATGTGTGCAGAGTGCACTGTTTCCTGGACGCCCTTTGTTTTCGACAGAATTGGTCTCCGCACAGAAGGATGTGTTTTATCTTGTATATTACTGTTACTTCTCTGAATCACTTGATGACATCCTGGAGCAGAGTTGACACAGCCAGTAGCCAATCATGCTCTAATAACATCCATCAAGCTACACTTGACATCCAACCACCGCCCCCCCTGCATCACCTGTTATGTTCTGTACAGCATCAGAAGCACCAGATTCTGCAGGACTTCAGTTTGTAGGGATCGTTTGTGTGTGTGATATGGATAAACTGGCAAAAAGAGCAGCAACAACGAACATCAGGAGGTAAAGCAGATGTAGGTTAAGCCTGTCAGTAGGGGCTCAATTAAAAACCCTCTTCTCTTAATGCTGGCTGCTTTTAAGTTTGCAACCCGTGACGTCTCATGCTGCTTTCTGTGGGTGCAATAAAGCAAAAAAAGGAGAAAGATGGATGTTACATATCCAAACGCTGTGCAGCACGTTTGCTTGTCTCAACTCTAATGTGATAAAACTTCCTTTTAAGAGCGGTTTGTCTGTCTCCAAACCCTTTTGGGACAGGAAACCAAAAACACCCAGTCTGATTGATTTTCTATTACATTTCAGGGCTGAAACTACTTTACATCAATCTGATCCTTTTTGATATCACTTCCACAGCTTTGACTCCACTCTGAAATCACTCAACAAGCGTGATGAAATCTAAAATAGAGCCTCTCTCGTTTTTTTGGGGGGTTATGTTTTAATGGATGTGGCTCCAGGCTGCTCAGGCTTCAACAAGCCCTAACAAGGAGATCAATAGAGAGAATAAAGACCATCCTCCCACGGGCCACGTCTGCTCTCGCCTCGGATCACAGAGGAATATTGTGAAGATGCCAAGGCGACACCCAGGCAGCGCGGAAATGATTTGATGTAATAGGAAGACTATGGTCTGATTAGAGGAGCCTCTTCTCCTTCATCTCTCACCCTGTAACACCAATCCACCCTCTGTGAAGTCAATATGTCAGGGGAGGTGAGGGAGCATCTACTATTCTCTTTTAACCCTCAGCCTCCCTCTCTTGACAGCCACTCCCTGTCTCCCTCTTTTCAAAGATGGCAACAGGAGGATGGTGTACGAAGAGACGAGGGGATTGTTGGGAGACGATAAGCGATTGTGAGGAGAATGAAAATAAACGGCTGCAGGCTGGACAGCAGTCTGACTCAGTCATGTCCTGGATCGTCCTGGTGACCAGATGGCTACGTGATATGAGCAGAAAGAGCAGTCCAAGACGCGCCAGACTTTGTGTGTGTATGTGTGTGTATGTGTGTGTGTGTGTGTGTGTGTACATGCTATCTGTCCTGCGTTGCTCACTGTGCTCCACATAGGGAATGTGTTATTTCTCTTGCTTCACATTCCTGAGACTCAGAGGAAAATCTCAACCTCTTCTAACCCCCCCTTCTCAGCTGTGGACCAGCTTTGAAGTTTTTTTTCTCTCGCTCACATCCACAGACTCACAACACTCCACACAGCTCCTTCCCTCACATGGATTTTGTTTACATCCTGGCAGCCAACTCCCACAGTCGGTGTCGCAGTCAGGGGCTGTATAGGAGACATACTGCAGGCCTTTTCTTTTGCTGAGGTGGTGCTTAGTCAAGCTCTATTTGTATGGGGAAATGATTTAACCATAAAAGTCGGGACCCTTTCAACACAAATGACTTTTAAAAGACTTTCCCTTGTGTCTTTTTCCTTCCTATTGTTCCCCTGGAGACTTCATTTGATGGAGGGACTCTTAGCTCCCAGAGCGCTGCCTGAGAAACATGAGGCTATTTCTGTCTCTGTAATAGTTTAATGTTCTGCTGTATTAGGAACAGGGCATTGCACAGAGTTTCATATGTTACACAGTGCAGGTGAACTCTCAAACAAGTGGTTGCAGTGTTGAAAACGCAGCTTAGTCAGAACATATACTACAAAAGCTGCAGTTCCTCAAATGACCACTTGAGGCTGGCTCCAAAAACTAAGGAAACCCCATTAACATCTACATACCTATGTTCATTTCAACAGCAGACTTGAAACCTTCATAGGTTGCAGCTACAAACAGTATTCCTCTGTATTGTCTAGTTTCTTTATCACCAAACAGGGGCATGATGTATTTTTTTTAAATAAGTCACCTATTTAATTGTATTTAAAGTTGAGAGTTGCATCATAAGGTGCAACATGAGTTGATGGTGTTTGCTAGACAGCTAAAAGTCAGAGTCAGCTCCACCTCTCTGATTGTGTTAACATGGATAGAAAGTTAGGATTTGACTTGTTACAATAACAAATTTTGCTGGATGATAAATTGTCCCAGAAATTATTGCAATAAACAATAATATTGCTGTTTTGATACCATTTTCAACTAATATAATTATTCTGGTATAATAGCGCAAGTACACCCTTTTAAAGATAAACAACCTTTTATTTCTTTAGAATATTTACAATTGGAATTATATTGTGAAAAAAGACATTGTAAATATCCAAAATAAATAATCAACACGAAGAAAGAAAATTAACAAAATTGACAGTGAGTCTCTGTTAACAAAAAATGCACTTGAATAAAAACCACACACAACCAAAAGCAATTTATGAAATAGACTTTGTTGCTGATAAGAAAAAAAACTAACAGTGATACAGCAAAGTCAACTCATTATTCAATGTGTTTGGTGAATAAAAAAAATTACTGAGCCTGGCAAACTTATCAAGCCCATTTTTAATAATCATGCAATTAATTGATTTATTGATGATTGCGACAGGCCTAATTGGGATGAACACTTTCAATATGGTGATTCACTGCTAAGACTTATTTATTGTCAGGGTTACTTTTCTGGAAAACCCTGATCCAATAAATGATAATCATGAACACACGCTACACATATACAGCTGTAACATGGTGAGCAGTAACACTGAGACTGATAGAAGATTAAGAATAAGCATTTTTTCAGCAAAAGAAATTGACATTTCATTTCAAGAGAACTGAATCAACAAACAGTTGTTATCAGCGAGTCCGTCGTTACGATAACACACAGAGAGACAGTTTGAAGAACTCAAAAATAAAATTAGCAACATGAAAGCTGCTTTTAGGAACAAATACTACATTAATACTCCAGAAACTCATTGTATAACTCTTAAAGTAGTTGTATGATGAACTTAAAAAATTCCCACACACATCTTGGAGGGACCTAAACACACAAAAGTGAATAGCAAAGCAAACTTGCAACACTAATGGCAGCAAATCTTGTTGGTTAGAGAATCAGATTGCCTCCCATATCTCGTCTGTTCACTGAAAAATTTGCCATTTCGCTCCACATCACCATACTTTTGCAAAGAATTCATTTGATCCCTAAATATCTGTCTTGGACACTGATGCATAAGCTCTATGTCTGCCTTTGAGTATAATCCTGCTGTTAGCATCTGTTGACTTTAATGCTCTTTTGGGGTGTTAACTTGGCTCATGCACAACACCAATCCATTTATTTATTTATTTTTCACCATGGGTACAAATGGTCAGTATTCATCACTTTTGGCTGGACGTGCATATGTCCAGGCCTTGACGTTGGTTGGAGTCAGTGCTGCCTTGTTTGACTTCACAACTCTTCTTTAGAAATCAGTGAATGATGTCACTGAGACTGAATGTATGTTTTTTTCAGTCTGTATTTTAGAAGTGATGAGTCAGCATTACTGTTTGCATTTTGAGCAACATCTTGTCAGGGTTTTTATGAAATAAGGGATGAATGGATCAAGCACCTTTTCTTTGATGACATAGTTTTTATTGAGAGTATAGCAATCATACTAGTTTCTGTACCACCTCCTCTCCACTCCTGCTTGCTCTGTTTTGTGTTTATTTTTTGTTAGCATTCTGTCATTGTTTGATTATTTGCAGTGAATGTCAGACTCAGTTACTGAAAACTTGCCTGGAGTCAGTATTAAATGTGCCAAGGAGTTTGTGAGTCATGATGCTGCTGTGTGTGTATCACGCTGCACTAAGGTTTACAGATGAGACTGTGGTTGTTGTGAGCATGTGCCATTTAGAGACTTTGCTCCTGATGTTACACAGGCGCCGAGAACACGTGTGTTAGACAGACTGAGACACCAGGTTTGTGATTCTAGATGTTTTTTCCCCAAAACCACTGAATCAATAACCTCATTTTATTATTATCATTAAAGGATAGCACAGAGTATATGCTGTTCTTGTCTTTGAGATTTTCTCCATTTAGACGCACACTGTTGTGTCCTGCTCTTTGTGAGGGGTCCTGAGATAACACAAATGAATAGGAATTGATTGGCTGATTGATTGATACTTACGTTGCTAATGGTAATGCTGGTGGGGGATGAATGGCAAAGATAGTGAAGGTTATCTCTGATCCACTTGTTGTGTACTTGAAACACCATCAACTATGAATCCTTTACCTCCACCCTAATGGACATCCTTGGATGTGTATGCATGAGCGTGCACTCCATGATGTCCATAAAAGCTTTCCTGTACAGACACTTTTACACTGTGAAGACACTTTCATACCACCACTGTGCAGCATTCGTCACAGTTTGTCGTAGTTTTTTCACTTATAGTTTTCCACTAAAATCCCTCGGTGCACATCTTCAGTTTTTTAGGAACAAAAAATCTTTTAATCTAATTGTTTGCCTGAGGCTTCAGGTTTACAGAGTAAAGGAATGACAGATTTAGTTAGCCCCCCCAGTGTGCTGTGTGAGCTCCTGCCCCCCATGTGTACGTGTAGACTCCTCACTGTTTGTGTCTTCCAAGATAAGAAAGAGAAATATGTACTCATGAAGGATGAGACAAATACATAGTCTGGAGAGAGATGTACAATAAACTGCACCCAAATAAGTCTCATATTTTCCTTTTTCCTACAAACAGAACTTATTTTTCATTCATTTCCCTGAATCCTGTTTACTAACAATCAGTGGCATCTTTATTTTATTAAGCCACCGAGTGTTTTTCCAAGCCATCGCTCGAGACCAACTGTGTGTTTGTAAGTCCTTTAGGTCCCATAGTGTGAATCTCCACATGGCTCTATGTAGGTCTGTGTTATCTAATGCAATCTGTCGTTATCTAATATTCACACTGATGATCCTTGAGGGTAGAGAGAGCGTGGAGAGGAAGGCAGAGAGAGGAAAGTGAAGAGAGGTCTCAGCTCGCCAATAAACAGAGCTGTTCCAGGAAGTCTCCTGACTTTAAAAAGGAATCCTACACAAAACAGATTTAATACAAACACAGGAAAGTTGCACACGCACACTTAAGCAAATGTTATTACTCTGTTTGTCACTGCACTGTGCTGCAGGCACCAAACATCAGGTTTGTGTTAATGTGTGTGTGTGTGTGTGCAAGGGACTCATAGAAATACACAGGAGTTAGTCGAGAGATGTTTGCCATTAGTGTAAAAGATCCAGGAAGCAACCCATGGTTTGAACAGGAAGAATAAATAGGAAAAAATGCATCCTACGAAAACAGTTGAACAGTTTGAAAGGTTCTGGTTTTATCATACGAGAGGTTCTTCCTCTCGTTCCTTTACAGTGGACGAGTCTTAATTAGAATTAAAGGAAGCCGCCAAGCTGCTACCTCAAGGGGTTGAAAAAAAGGGGCCAAAGCTGAAGATAGAAGAATTGCAGTTCCACAAATGGCCACTTGAGGCTGACTCCCAAACTGAGTCAGTTCCATAACAAAACACTTCATGTAATAGATGGGCACTGACTCAGCAACATACAGATAGAATAAAATGGACATTATATCACCAGAAAAACTGCTCCCCCTGATGACGGTTGCAGAATAAGTCAAAATAAGTCAAAAATTTTCAAAGCTGTATATGAAGTTATTGTTGAGCTGCATTGCATTCAAGTTCTCTTTTTAAATAAAGGAAAAAAAAATCTTTTCATTCGCAATTAGTTAAGAACTGGGTTTTCTGTCACGTTTCATAGTGAATGACTGTTGCTGTTCCTGCATAGTTTTTGCAGGGAAAGCAAGGTATGTCAAGAACGAGAGCTAAGAAAAGATGCAACTATTAAGAGAAAGAAATTAGTCTTTTTTTGTTACCACAGCTCCTCACCTTCTCTACTGCGCAGACTCTGGCTGCACACTGGCAGCCAATACTGGCTCCAGTAACGAGTTGCTTTTGGCTTCAAAACCGTACAATGGTGGAAGGCGGAGCCACACTGTCCATCTATATAGAGTCTATGTGCTGTACAAGGGCATGGAGTATGTAGAGCTTGGTTTTAATTTGTGCATTGTTAAGGGAAAAAAACTCTGCTGTAGTTAATTCATTAAGCTGTAGTTCATTTTAGTCAAGGATTTCCATGTTGAAGAAATTTGTGAAACAACTGCAATGTTACAGTACAAACAGTTGAATATATTTTAACACTTATGGTACATTCGTTAAAGTTTATATATTTATAAATCAATAAATGAAAATTGATTATTTTGAGATTTCATTATCAAACAAACTAACATTTATTACCTCATAAACACACAAAAGTACCAAAAATAGGTTCCCTTGAGAACTGTTACCAATCTCCAGATACTGGATTGTGGTATGGGGTGGGTTCAAATGTGAAAGGTACACATCCTTATAAACAGCCTCTGTACAAACTGAACGCAACAGTTATTGTTCAAACCTCAGTCTTTCACAGCTTTGTTTGCTGTGAGGCAAAGAAGGAGAACATGAAAAATTGATGAGTATTTTTACCTGTTTCTACAAACTTCTACAGACTTTCTGAAGTTATTTCCCTGACTCTTTTCCTGTTCTGAAAAGGTTCTCCATCATCGAGAGCCTGAGTCTGACGTAGCTCTGTCAGGTTCTCTCTCTCTGAGGCAATCAGTGTCCTGGCCTTGGCTTCTGTCTCCCTGCCCCCTCCCTCTCTCTTTTTTTTCCTGTTGTTTTTTTCCGACACAGCAGATTCACTCCAGCAGCTACACATGACGGAGTGAAAAACAAGAACGGAGCTTGAATCAATTACCCTGTGCGTGCACTTGATTTAGTGCTCCTCTGAATAAGCACTCCTGAATAGATGCTGGCTGCATCACAGGAGAGAACTTTTTTGGTTGTGTATAAATCAGTGCTGATGGGCACTGATCTAGTGTCAGGCTGGATGCAGGTTATAATGAAGGAGGCGGAGAGCTGGGAGGGAGGGGGGGAGATCTGTGAGTCAGCCTCTGTCTTTTGGGAGGTGTTATTTATGAAATACTGGAATTACGGGATTTATTTTGAGAATTATATTGGCAAATAAAAGGATATTCTCCATATTATTATAGTCCCATTAAAGTAGGTATGAGTGATTCATTCCCTCTCAGATATAAAACTCACCAGCTTCTACAACATTGAGCAACTTGAAAAGAACATGTGAAAAAAGTTTCATATGCTTTGTAGTTTATACAACTTGAAAGTATTAAGTCCCTTTTCTTATGATTAAAACAGCCTCTTCTTTTCTTTCTTTGGAACTATTGAAGGTTATTTTGTTTCTCTGTGTTGCCTCACAATGATGTGTGAGTCACAGGCATTGGCTGATCTATCCAGGGAAGCCGTCTCTGGGATTGGAGGCTTGTTGGAAGACGTCTGGTTAAGAATAGTTCCTCATCTCTGGGGGATTTGTTTGGGGCGTGGTGCCCTGTTTTACCCGAAGTGTCTCAACCCTGTTATGGAGCAATCAGAGACACAACTCTCCTCCTCCTCCTGACAGATGGCTCTGTGAGGTTTGTGCATGTGTGCATCTCTGCCGACATTTGGGCGAGGGTTCTGGTCGGTGGAGGGGGGAGGGGCAGCAGAGTTTGGGGAGGAAGAGAGGAGGTGGAGAAGTGTGGGGAGAGGTCAGCGGAGGCACAGCTGGTGAGACCCCCACTCCAACCAGCTGCTGCCTCAAAAGGGCCCGTCAGCAGCCTGCCGCCCGCCTGCATTAACCCCCCCTTTTAGCTCTCCCTCTGTCCTGCCCCCCTCCTGCAGACTCAGCCCAGCTGTTCCAAGCTTTCTACTCCTCTCCCCTGCCACTCTGCTCTCTGACCCCTAAGGATAGAAACAAGAAAACCCCCTCTGCATTTACAAACAAGTGTGCAGGCACCTGACCGAGCATTCATACACACAAGCAGCACAGATTCAACCCAGGCGAGTCAGTAATCCAATAAGTCACATCAAAGGTGTCTCAGGAGAGCTGGTGTATCTGTAAAGACTCTGTAGACGCCCGAGGCTGGAGTAAATCCACCAGCTGGGTCTGAGCCCTTCAGGGCTGGACTCAGTTTCTCCTTAATGCCTGGTCAAGGGCCTCACTTTGACTGTGAGGCAAAGTCGCTGCTCCAGATTTGAAACACAGCTTCAAGAGCTACACTGGGGGATTTGAGGATTTGTGTTTGCAAACAGATAACACTTCTGAGGTTGCTTTTTCTTCCAAGTCGTTTCTTTTAATGAATGTGACTCACTGAGACTTTACAAAACTTGGTGATTTGATTGATCCCTCACTTCTGTACCTTCATTCTGCAAAACTTTGCCTCACATATGAAAGCAAGCGTCGACATTTTCAAGTGTCAGACGCTGAAATGGATGCTCAAGAAATGAGACAGCGCTCGAGGAACAAAGAGAGGAAGGAAAAAGGAGACTATCCAAGTGTCGTGATAGGCCACTGCAGCACCGTCACGCTGCTCTGCCTTCACCCTGCTTCTGTTTTTACATCGACTCAGTGACACTGGGAGATTGCATTATGCTGTTGCAAAAGCCCAAGAGGCTGGAAGTGTAAATTATCAGTGGGAGTCTCACATGCATACACATACACACAAACACATACATACACATACACACACACAGACTCTTCAGATAGTTTGCAGTGATGCTGCTGCTGTTTAGCCTCTGTTATCTCTCTGCTGCACCCCTGAGGCAGCCTTTCAGTGATGACTCTCTGCACATGGTCTACACTGCTCAGTATCTATGCAGAGGCGTATGCACTTCTTCAAAATTACAACTATGCCTGGAAACAAATAGATTTTAAGAAGTGATTGGTCTGCTTAGTGGCACTTATTACCTGTATCACTGCTGCCTCTTCTCCTCCTGTCTTCTCTCGTTTCCCATTATTGTGCTGTGATAAACTGCTGCTGTATACTGACCTACAAAACTGGTCCCAGTGTGAGCACTCGCTTCCTCATGCTCCCACATCTCTTGAGATTGTCCTGCTGCTCAGTAATGAAGGCCACTATACCCTCCTGGTGTCCACTGTGGGGTCATTCCAATACCAATACTATTGTGGAGAACTACTCAAGCACCTCCTATCAATGTCTGACTTTATGTTGGTCCTTTAACCTTAAGCATGATTAATGAGCCATAACTCGGATCCTTTCTCACACTGTGAGTTATTATATCAGGCTGTGAGTGTCACGGGCTGGTGCAGTTCAAAAGCAATGAAGACAAACTGGTTTCAGGTCTTTTGTCTTTTTAGTGTGAATTCTAGTTAAACATGTTGTTGACTGTAAGTGAGTGACAAAATACATTTTGAGCTTGAGCACAAAATGCTATCGATGGAGCCATTAACTTTGCAGGACTGTTTGTGTGTCTTAATGTATCCATTAATGTGTGAAAGATCCTCAAATGTGTAAATTGATTTGCCAATATGTAAAAGATTTTAAAATGTGTGTGCAAATCCACAAATGTGTTAACAGATTTGCAAATGTGTAAAAGATTGACAAAAATTTATGAGCAAATCTAGAAATGTGTTGACAAATTTGCCAATTCCTAAAGATTAGAAAAATGTGTGCAAAACATCCACAAATGTGCCTGCAATCTACAAAAATTGCAAATGTGAGAAAGATTTACAAATTTGTGTAAAAATCCTTGTGTCTGAATCAATTTCAGACATGTGCAAATTGATTTCCTGAAGTGTAAAAGATTTACCAATGTGTGTATGAATCCACAAATCCACATATGTGCAAGTTTTTCGACAAATGTGTTAACAGATTTACTCATTAGTAAAAAGATTACAAATGTGTACACAAATCCACAAGTGTGTGCTCACATATCCAAAGATTTGACAGATTTGCAAATGTGTAAAAGATTTACAAAAGTGCAAATCTACATGCGAGTCAATCCACGCATGTGTAAATCGGTTTCCTAATGTATAAAAGATTTGCAAATGTGTGCACAAATCCACAACTGTGTGTGCAAAACTACACGTCAAGTCAATCCATAAATTTGTGCTATAATCACCAATGTGTGCTAAATTCATTAATGTGTGCACAAATCAAAAATGTGTTAACAGATTTGAAAATGTGTTGAAGATGTACAAATGTGTAAGCAAAGCCTCATATTTGTGAATCAATCCACACTTGTGTGAATGGATCTGCTGATTTGTGAAAGATTTCAAATGTTAGCACAAAGCCACATATGTGTGAACAGATTGACACATGTGTAAAAGACTTACAAATTTGTTTACAGATCCACGAATGCACAAACTTATCTATAAATCTCCAGTCTGATTTGCTAAATTTATTTTTAGTCTAATGGTTAAAAAGTCTGAGTTTTTGCATCAGTATCATGTGCAGCTTTTGTGGATTTGCACATGCATTTTCACATCTTAGATCACGTATAGTGGATGTATTTATACACAGAAATAATTTGACGAAAATAATAGCTCCATAGGAATGCAGTGTTAGGAGTCTGGGCCTGGAGCTGAGAGATAATGTAAATTTTGGCCTCACCAACAGCACACAGCTCAAAGCGAACACCTACACTGCAATTTCAGACTGTATACAACCATCTTTGGTTTTTCTGCCCGTCATTTCTCTCCATAAACACAAGTAAATCCTACAAGTTCAGGTCTGAACTCAGGCCACCCAGGCTGCTCCTCACCACCCCAGTGCAGTGGGTGCCGGGCTGCCACACCCTCTCTCTCCCCCTCTCCCCCCTGGTGCTATTGTTCCCTCGATGACAAGGCCCACGTGCCCCCCTATTCAGCATCCTGGTGGGGGGTAGGCGGGCTCTTTGTCTGGCTGCCATTGTCCCAGACACACGCTTCCATTTGACGGACACACGTGCTGTCAAAAGAGAAAGGGAGCAGAGGAGGAGGAGGAGGAGGGGCCACCGCTGGCCATTCTTCCTGGCGGTGGTGGCGGTGAAAAGACGAGACGCGCTGGCCATCTGTGGTGCGTGTCTGTAATCTGTAGTGACTGCACACAGACACACACACAGACACACACAAACATGCACACACTTCTCGGTTTCTAAAAAAGATCCCTCTCTTTTGTCTCGCCACGCTTTTCAGGGGGCATGAAGCCCATTGAGGTGGCTTCCCTTTTGCTTTTGATGGGGTTTTGTTTTGCCTTTAAGTGGGGTGTGGAGTGAAGAGAAGAGTGTGTGTGTGTGTCACACAGGCCGATATGGTCCAAGTGAAGCTACTGTCTTTGAGAGAAAGTGACTACAAGAAAGTCCTGTTTCCTCTCCTCTGTATGTCAAAGTCAGCATTGTTGAGCGCCTGTTTTCTAGCAACAGGCCTAAACACCAGTCCACTTGTCCCTCTTTCTCTCTGGCTGGCCTTGGCTGACCTACTGCTGCAGGGTCTTCACCTCAGCTCTGTTTACTCCTCTTCTTTACAATCATCCTCCACTTCCCTTTTCTCTGAAGGTTAACAGCTGTTCTCAGAAGTGTAGGCGCTCCCACCGGAGAGAGTGCTGGGAGTTCCTGTGGGATGTTTTGACCAAGTTGGACGAGTAAAAGACTTCTGTTCTCTCTCCAACTAGTTGGTAGAAAAGACTAATATTCATAAAAATGTTTAAATGAGCATGAAATAATTATTTCCCTCAAACTCTACTTAAAGGGAGCCTTTGATATTTACATAAGGAACAGATTTCTCCCATTGAAGCTGCCATACTTCTACAGTAGCACAAAGCAGACAAACTATTACAATGTTTTTGTATTTATTGAGTGGCTGTGCGTAGAGATGGGTATCGAGAACCAGTTCCTGTTAAGAGATGATATGAAATGGTTCAGTCCACCATCACTAGCCTTTATTCTTTAGGATTCCCTTATCAATTCTTCACATTACACCAGAGCAGACAGACCTTATGTCATCTAGTCTGCCCCAGCTAGCTTAGCTTAGCTTAGCAGATAAATGACAGTTTCCAAAGAAAACTCTGATTCAGGATGTTCTGCTCGAAGTTTTATTTAAGGAACTGTTAAACTCAAAACTCAAAGAAATGTACACAATATCTCTGAATTTTCCAAAAACCATGGAGAAAACATGGCGCTAGCCTGGTGCTATCTTATATAGGGAGATACATTGATATGCTAGCGGTTAGCATAGATCAATATAGCTTCGGTTTTAAAACAGAATTTCAGCTTTCATCACAGAAACATGCCACATTTACTTTTTGTAAACAACACTGAAGCATCCAAATGTCACAATACTTGCAGGCTAACGGCTGACTTCAGCACAACTATGGCAAGCCCAAGGTTCCAAATAACTCAAAGCATTGCTAGGTGGCCTACTTCAGTGGATAAAAGAAAAAAAACAAAACTTTGACATCACGTGATGTGCAATTTTTACTTATTTTTACTTATTTGCTACCAGAGATCCAGGATCCAGTGACCACAAAGATTTATACTTTCTTCTGATGAATTACATCAAGAGATAATCAGATTCATTGACCAACTTCATATTGATTTGCTAATAAAATCAATGAAACATTGACACAGAAAACCCACAAAGCTACTTTTTTGCACAGAAAATTCAACAGAGGAATCGGTAAAGAATCAGATCAATAAGCAGAGTCTACAGATTCCCATCCTTAGCTGTGTGACACCGTCTGGAAGACATGTTTTTTGTGCAGAATACATTTGATTACATACATGATTTTAGTTAAAATCTTGAAAACCATCAAATCATACCCATCGTGAGTCACAGGAGTTTCTTTCCACTGTCATCTTACTGAGCAAGGGGGTGATTCAGACTGTTTTCTGACTCCTGGTTATAGATAAATATCTCCCTTTTTAAACACTGTTCCTTTAAGAGCTCCCCATTCCTTTCAGAAATACATAATTGAACCTTTTCACTTAGATTTTCCTCGTCTGATGGTCTTCAGACATTGATATATTCTTCTCAGAGTTTACCAAAAACGATGAAAATTCACTTAAATGCTCTTGTCCAATGAGGTGTGAGGGCCTTTGTGAGCCCTGTGCTGCAGTGCCACCACTCTGTCTGTCCGCCTCAATTTCTGAACCCATTCCCTGTGTCTGTGCTTCAGCCTGACAGGCCGGAGCTTTTAGTGGCAGTCGATAAGACACAACCATCCTGTGAAGGTCACTCAGTCTCACCGCTTTACAAAAACTCAAAACCCTCAAGTCGTTGTAAAACCAGCTGTGAGCATTGGTGATCGACACAATGATGACACAGATTGTCTGTAATTTTCTTCTCATCACTCCTTGTGTTATATAGGACAGGGCTGCTCTCTGCTTTATAAATAAAAACTCTGCATCAGAGAAATTTTCTTTCTCTGTCAAGCAAGTTTTTGTGTCAGCAGATGTTGCTTTGGGGACTATTTAGTTGCAATGTGGCAGGATGAAAGTAGGTGACAGCTTCCATGTGACAGAAAACTGTGAAAAAGACTCACAGATTTGAGGGCAGGGAGACAGATGGTGGGTGTCACAAAGACAAAGATAGATTGACAGACAGATGGATAAACTGACAGATAATAAATGCACATATGCAAAGGAAGCTTCGCTCTCTTTGCATTTGTAGAAGTTGTCAAAAAAGAATGATTAAAGAATATTCTGAGAGAACATGATGTGAAAGGACTGATTGATTCAAAGACATCACTTCACAGATCTTTAATGTAAATACAGACTTTATAATCACTCAGTCAGCTTCAGATATTTCCTGCTCTGGAATTCAAAGAAAACAGAAGCTTCTCAGACGGGCAGTCAGACAAAGAGCCAGGATGTTAAAAGCTTTAAAAGCCTTATTGATTTCTGCCCTTGTATCTAGTTGCTGTACATGCATAAACATGCATTATGGATGAATGCTTTGTATCGACAGTCAACACCAGAAATCTGGAGAAAGTGGATTTTTACATGGCGTGCACAGTGTGACAGCTGTGTGTTATGTATTCAGCGCACACCCTCTTGTGTGTGTCAGCAAAAAAGGAAGAAAAACTCTCTCTGTCTGGGCTGATCTGACAGGAGGTCAGAGGTCAAAGGTCATGCAAAGTGACCTGGATATTACACATAGCCTCACACAAATTCACAACGTAAACACAGGCAGCTGGCTTGTAACTCGTGTTGCACTGTGTTACCCTCTTTGTCCAGCAGGGGCGCTGTTACACAGGCAACAGAGAGCTGTGGCTCAGTCTCTCCTCTCTTCTCCTCTGTTCACACAGGATGTGAGGGGGACAACCTCTGGATACCAACACTTTAACAAATATGTGATACATCACAGTCAATCAACGGGTTTTAGACTGAGGGCAACTTTATTATGTTGCTTTAAATCATAATATCTCCCTGAGACACAGAGATATGACACTGCAAAAGTGTGAAGAGTTCTTGTTTCAGTGCACTGAGACAGAACAAGGAACAAAGCTGAAGTCCAGACCAGCAACAAAAGTGTTCCTTAAGGCTCGTAAACCTTGTGTGAGTGCTTTGAAATGATCATAAAATCCAGGTATACCTACGGGATCCCTTCAGCTTTCAAGTCCAGTGTCTCTAGACCATAAATAATAAAACGTCTCAATGCATGGACGTCAATCAGCCACAAGACGGGGATGTATTTTACTGAAACACATTCCTTCATCAGACATTCATCACCTAAAAATCTCATTTTAATTTCAGTGGTCAGAGTTTTATTGACTCTTTGTTGAATGGGTATGCATGACTCATCCAGTTTTCAACTGTGCAACAATCTACAAGACAATGAATTCAAATGTGAAGGAAAGCTTGTACACAGTCTGTGCTCTCTGTAATAAAACAGCCTCTTTTTTTAACTTTCAAATCAGACTGAAATGAAAAGAGAGAGGAGCTAATGTTTATTAATGAAATGTGGGAGAGAGCTGGAAAGTAATTATGGTATACTGGTGTCTTTGTCTTATACTTCTCCAGTGCATCAAAGGTGTTCTAATGGTCAATTTAACTTAAATAGGTGAGAATATTTTCTTGAAAAGTTAAATAAAAATTAAACAAGAGGCGTCTCTTGATAAATAGAATTTCTTTTGGTCAAAATCTTTTTATTGAGGTATCCACAAGGTATACAAAAAGCACAGAGCTGATCAGTCACTGTTGTTAGAGAAAGATAGAAATAAACACTCAGCACAGTTGGACGTCACATTCCTCCATTCATTCCTTTTCCACCACTTACCCTCTTCAGGGTTGTTGGTGGCTTGAGTCTATCCCATCAGTCTTAGGGTGAGAGGCAGGTACATCCAGAGCGACAACCTTTCATGTTTTTGGCCTGTGGGAGGAAGCTGCAGTATCTGGAGAAAACCACACATGCAAACTCTACACAGAAAGACTCACCATGTCTGAACCAGGATTCAAACTAATGACCTTCTTGCTGTGAGGCAGCAGCAGTAATTGTTGCACCACCTTGATGCCCCTGTAGCAGTTTGATGTGCATAGCAAAAAGTAAGAGACATAGGAAGACAGAAAAAAAGAGCAAGCGACCACATATATCAAGTGCGTGAATCATGGACTTACAACAATCACCTGAGTTACTGTGTTGCATTTTAGGTCACTGGAAATGAAGTCAGCAAAAATCAAAATAAGAACAATGAAGAAAATGTCCCTAATAGAACAATCCCTACCCTGTCACTGCCAGTGATGACATGAAATAAATTCCCCAGCCCTGTTAAAGACTGTGCTATGCATATGACATGATGGTTTTATGTGCACAGAATTAAAAAAAGCTCCCCAAATTTCAAAGAGCTGTGCAAACGAATGCTGGAGTGAGAATATTATTTTCTCTCACGTTAAGAAAGCCATAATTTCTGCCAACCTTTGTGCATGTGTGGGCGGGGTAACATCCCTCCATCTGAGCAACACGGCACGCTTGGCCAGACGGGAAGCAAAGGCCATGGTCTGCTGTTCTGCGCCAATGACTGTACTACTCCTCCAGTGACCCGTAACACAGAGAGGATTTGGTTTGAGTTTTGTGTTAATTATCTTACACATGGTGTGAAATACCTCTGACCAGTACATATGTACATGTGATGCTTCAGCGCTTTTGCACTTGTTCCAGTTTGGGTCCATGTCGGGATACAAACAACACAGTTCAACAGTTTAACGACACAAGCTGTGGGTACTACTTTGAGCAGGCTCCCGAGATAGGAAGCACAAAGACAAGTTGTGTTGACACCTTTGTGTTTGGGGTCCTATAGGTGTCTTGAGTAAAGGAAAAGCCCAGGTCTTCCTCCTATGACCTTTGTCCATAGTGTCCTGTAGCTTCAGGTCTGGCACTATGCTATACAGCACTGAGATAAGTACTGAAGGGTTTCAGGGACACAACTGAGTCAACTGTGATTGTTTTTATATGGGAAAACTTTAAACTGACAAAGTGTCTTGCTTGTAAATACCTAAAGATGTCAGACTTGAGTAGATAAAACTATTTATTAACTGCTTAAAGGATGCTTATTATCACCTATAAACAGATCTTTAAAGTATATAACACCCTTCCTGTGCCATTCATGAAAAACAGAGAAAGGCATAAAATAACAGTCTTACATGATATTTAAAATGTGTTACACTATAAGAGAAAACAGATTTCCAATGTTTATATAAAGCAAACTTTTTTCTTTGAGGCAAAAAACTTCCCACAAGAGTTGTAAAAAATCATCGAAGTCCTCAAGAATGAAAGTGGAACCAATAAAATACAAAACATGAGATTTCCAGTCCAACTACAGTAAATCATAAGTTATTCAAACTTTATTTGTTTTGCACTGATTCTTAACAAATGGTATCTTGAGACAGCTCATAAAAATAGCCTGTCTACATCGAACTCTTACTATTAAAGAGCATCAACATAGATTCAGCATGAGCAAACATTTGGCAACGGTGGTGAGAGAAAAACAGCTTTACTTTAATAAGCAGAAACTAAAACAGAACCAGACACGTGGAGAATGCGTGTCCATGGGGACTGTGTAGGGCTTGGGTGGCTGGATGACAAAGATGCAGTAAGAAAGAGATGGAATCAGACACAACGAGCAGCAGATGAGCTGATTCATGGCTCCAGCGATGAAAGGAGTGTGTGTGTGATAGCATCAGCAGAGTATGATAACCACTGATTAGTTTATTATGAACATTAACAACTATAATGGGGTTCAAATAGACAGATGATCTTGTTTGTGGACGTAAAGAGCAGCTCTGAAGATCACATTTTAAATTAAGAATGAGAAATAAAATGTCATTACTGCATCCTATGTAGGAAACTGAAAACCCCAGGTTCCAGTCCAACGTGCTGCACTTTTACCCATATTTCTCATCACTCTTACCCTGTTTCCTGCTCCATCTACCATCCTGTCCTCTCTATAGAGGAAAAAAAACAGCCAGAAGGTACAACTTTGAAAAAATACCGACAACTGAATACTTACCGGCAGCAGACTGACAGCAGAAACCATTAAACTTATATAAAGGATTCAACAAGTGGCAGCTTGATATCTGCTTAACAGCACATGTGGGGCAAAAGTTACTGAAATGTTTTGCTACACTGTTAAATGTGAATCTGCACATTTGTTTGTCTAGCATATTATTCTATGTCAACATGACAAAACATTACTGTCTCAACTGCAAAATACATTATAACTTCAAGTTTTATGCCCAAATAAATCACTAATGCATGTTGGCTTGACAAATACCTTTGCCCCTCCCAGCTGTTTAGTAAAGCTGCAGCTTTCAAGTCATACCCAGAATAATTGTGTGAGTTGTAACATAACAGTTTCACACTGATCAAGGAGGAAACATAAATATTAGAGCCTGCTTTACATCAAACAACTACCTGGGGAAGTTCAGTTTAGTAATGAGTCTATATCAACCAAACTCAGATAAGTGTTGACACAAGACACCTTATTTAATCAGGATGACATCTGTTGGTGTTGGAAATTCAACATTTATTTTCTGACCCAAAGTAAAATTTCAAGGCATCAAATTTTATGTCATGACAACAATTATATATTTAACAGTGTATGAACCCTGGACTGTGTAAAGCACCTTTTATCTTTCAGAAATCTAGAGAACTTTTTTAAAAGTTTTATTTTCCATGCAAGGAAAGAGCTGAAAGAAAATTGGTAGTGAGGGGGGGTGTCATGCGGGAAAGAGGGCACAGGTTGGATTTTATTATTAGCCACCTTGATTGAGGGCTAGCCTCATGGGGGTGGGAACCAGAGCCACTGTGCCATACAGGCACCTCACTGGCAGCATTACTGACATTTCCTTCCTTGTTCAGTTTTTCTTTTGCAGTTGACACACTCGTGAATGTGAATGGCTCAAACTGTTACTATTAACACGACCCCTATTGAACCTACCACCTCTTTGAGATCCTCATTTGATTTGTCTTCCTGGGCTCCAGTGGTGATGTCTTTGCAGGATGGATGCTGCTCAACTTCTCACAATCAGAGCTGATTGGAGCTCACTGACTCCTCAGACTGAACAGGCCGACCACAGCGTCACTTTTGCTGCCGAGAATGATTGTTATGAGGTTTCTGACAGAACATTCATACAAAAGTGTTGACTAAAAAAATTCAGGTTGTAGTGAAAATGTCTTTAAGATAATGTATGGAGCAACTTTCCTCAGCTCAGTAGGAAGTCTCCTTTCACTCACAATGTGGTCACTGTTTATGTCTGTCCTCATCCTGATCTGATCCTGAGCCCAGTGAAAGAAACGTGTGCATGCATCTGTGTGTGTGTGTGTGTGTGTGTGTGTGTGTGTGTGTGTTCATGCTACTTCCTCTGCCTTCCTCTTTCCCTCTCTTCTATTTTTGTTCTTTTCCAGAGTTGCTGTTCTCCTCCCAAAGATCCATCACTCCCCCCCTTCCTCTCTCTGTCTCTCTCACCTTCCTCTCTCTCCATTAGCCCACAAAACCCCCCATACCATTGGTTGCCATGGGACCCAGTTGCCATGCAGCAGTGAGGTTTTCACATGGTCCTCATGCGTGTGTGTGTGTGTGTGTGTGTCCACTGTGGTGTGACGGAGCTGGGATGATTTGGAAGGAGGAGAGCTGTGTGGAGTTTGGATGTGAGGTTGGAGGAGGCCCAACTGCTGCTGTTTCAGTCCCAAACACCTTCCTTACAGACATGACCACACACACACACATATGCACACACACCTTGGAGTACAAGCTATTGATCATGTTATACAAGTTTTCTCATCTAATACACCCAGAGTGTGTGTGTGTGAGTTCACAACCACTTAAAGACACACACTTTTCAATCATCTCTCGTCTGCTCAATGAGGCTTTGTCTGTAACTACAGGCTTTGTGATGGCCCGTAAAGAAAGTTAAGTCGGGGATAATGGAGATGTATGATGATGGAGAGGCATCAAGGAGAGGAGAGACAGATGAGGGCAGAGTAAAAAAAGAAGAAAAGGAGAGTGGTATTGACCAGAGGTAGAGATCGATGAGCAGGCTGTCAGGATAAGGCCCTGCATCTGACTGTCACACCCTCCTATTGGACAGCCTGTCAGTGTGGGGGCACTTTTTACTCAGTGTGATGGGGTGAAAAGTTTGGATTAGGGGGAATTGTTTTGGCAGCGCTGACTGATCACAGAACATACTGACTTTGAAATGAGAAGATTGAATGACTGGGGAGAGAGAGATCTACTAAACCGGAGAAACCAACATTTTGTGTTAAAATTCAGTTAAAGTTGATCAACAGAATCTGTGAATTTCTACAACCTTAACACTTTCCTCTTCTTCTTCCACACCTAAACGTCCGTTGAGCTAAAAAAATCCTCTGATATTGCTGAGCGCTGACTTGTGCCATGAATGGATGATTATGCAAATAAGACTCCTGACACAAAGTGAGTGGTTACAGCTGGTAAAACATGCTGGAACGTCCTTTGAGGGATTGATTTTATATGAAAAATATATGTGATAGAGTTGTCCATGACCCAGATTTTACACTTGAGAATTCACCGTAGGTATCAGTCTTCAATTACTTGCAAATAAGTGTTAAACTAAGATGAGTGATAAGTAAGAAAACAGGGTAATAATTAAAATAAAAACACAATTTTAATGTTGCACTTTGACAAAAACCCTCTGATAACTAGGACTGAATAATTCGCAAAAAAATGTAATTATGATTTTTTAATTGCGATTTAATGTGTGATTATTTTTAGGTTACCAATCTTATGTGTTTTTGATATCACTTGCTGTATTGAAGAGGATTAGTATTAATTTTCTTGTTTTGACTCAGATACATATGTGGGGGAGGAAAGTAGTTTTTTTTTTCTTTTTTTAATCATCATTAAAAAATCCACACAAGAGACTATGTTTGCATACACAGGTACTCCTCAAAAAAAAAAAAAAAAATTTGAACATCATAGAAAATTTAATTATATTTTTGTTGCTCCTTTATACATTGAGTGAACTGATTTTAAGACTTAATTTTTTGAAATAGTGATGATTACGGCTTACAGAAAGATAAAACCCAAAATTCACTCTTATAAAATCAGAGCATTATATATATATATATAAGATCAACGGAGTTTTGCTACTTTCTGACCAATTTCCAAGTTTTCCCCCGATCTCACCCTCTATTTCCTTTTTACTTTGCTTTTTGACAATTTTTTCAACCTCAAACTTATTTTTATTTCCATTTCTTTTGTTTGTGCCTCTTTTCACCACTTAGATCGTTTCTCTTACAAAGGTAGTTTTCATCAGTTTGGCTCTTTGGTTGAGCAGGGTTGTAGAGCATAAAACTTAACTGTAAAAAACGTTATCTGGTATTCTGACACATTACACGTTAAAGAAATATTGCACTGTCTGAGATTAGGTTGTTGCAACAGACCATATTATGATTTAATTTAATCTGCAAAAAAATGCCCAGCCTTAATAAAAAAGCTGGGGTGTATTTCATTTTTTTCTTTGCAGAATGTTGTGGTTCGACCATATGCTGCAAAAAAATAATCTCCAGTAAACCTATCCCAGAATCTATCAGGCACTACTGACAGATGCTATTTGCTAGCACATTAGTATAACAAATAATTTGGAATCAAAATATTTTCAAGTCTTTATAAAAGGATGTCAAATATGTCATATCTTTAGAGGTTTGGCCTCAGTGTGCTGTTTTCATTTCCCTCAAAATGGGAGCAACGAGTCTTGTGATGATGTGGACACAGGAGATGATGAAGGTCGGACAAGTGAAGAGCTAAACCGGACACTGTTGACATGATGTGGAGGACACTGTGTGGGGGAGGGCTACAACAAGAGAAGGGAACAGATTTAAAGTTCACTGGGTTCATTGAGGTTGTGGTAAATACTCCTTCATGATCAGCAAGTAGAGGCAAACAGGATGATAGAGAAATACAGAAAGATAAGAGAGATGAATCAGGAAAGTCTTCCTGCTTGAACTTCATATAAGCTCAATGGAGAGACAACTTTGGTTTACATTGACAGATTTGAAGATATTTTTGATTTATCTGAAGTCTTTGAATGGTCTGGCCCTGGAATACCTGTCTGATCTTATTAAGCTACATCAGCCCTCCGGAGCCCTCGGGCTTATCAGGTGGTCTTAGACGTTCCTACCTCTTTTTCAAAATCCAGAGGAGATCGAGCTTTTGCAGTTCTAGCTCCCTATTTGCAGAACTTATCACCTTTGTTTGTGCGGTCTGTGAATAGCCTCTCCACTTTTAAAACACACAACTAAGATACATGGTGACTTTGGCCTTTGGTGGAGGATAGTCACTTTACTGAGTCTTTTATGGTATTTTAAGTTTTGATATGCTAAATGATTTTATTTTTTTATAGCATTTATTGTTTCTATACTTTTACATACAGCATACTGGTTGACCACTGCCTATTCTAAATGTACTGTTGAAATAAAGCTGGCATTGACATCATTCCTTAGACTCTTGTGACAATAATAAGAGTCTGAATCATTATGAGTGGGCTCAGTGTGTTGAAACTTTTTTCAGTGGATTGATTTGGTTAGATTGAAGCGTGTGATGAGGCTGTCTTAAGCTGCTCAGGGTTCAAAACACTTTTCAGGGGAGTTTTGACCAATCAGGATCAAGCATCCAACCCAGCTGTGCAAAAAAAGAAGAAAATAGGGAAATTTTCAGGGTCAGAAATTAGACATAAGAAACAAGAAACGAGCTCTGTTTTGAATATTTACTCACATACACAAAGACATTTGCAGCTGAAGTGACAGCTATATAGAGGATTAGCACTTACAGTTAGCTAAATGTGAACTACATAGAATAAAAACTGCATCATCCAAAAGAGCAACAGTGGTGCCTGGTCTGATTTAATGATGAAGTTGTCTGAATATTTTATAAAACTCAAAAATCAAGGACTGCAATGATAATCAACTCTAATAATACTCTTTGTAATGAATGATAGTCTTAGTTATGTGCCATAATTATGTGTTACAGTCTTAATGAGGGTGTACAGAAGTGTGTACTGATATGTGCTCAAGGCTCTGCTGGCCACTTGTGTATTGTAAGATTACTTGTTTGCACATGGAGCTCAATAATTGATATTGGAAACCCTGCAGATCAGTAATTCTGTTTGTGTGTGTGTGTGTGTGTGTGTGTGTGTGTGTGTGTGTGTGTGTGTGTGTGTGTATGTGTGTGTGTGTGTGTGTATGTCTATGTGCATGTAAGGAGCCTAATTTACATTCAGACAGTGTTGGTTAGAATAACAGGCTGTTATGGAGTCGGTGAGGCATAGGGGTTGTAAAACCACGGAGTCTCAGATTAACATGATCATAGACAGAAACACATTACACACACACATGAACATTCACACACACACACACACATACACACAGCATGATGAGGTTTCTCTGTTTCGTCTCTTACGGGTGGAAAAGCTCACAGGAGACGCGAGCCTGAGGGTTTATTTAATGTGAGCAGGAAGCGTGTTCTCTACCACCTGGTGAGTGAGATCACCATGTTTTATGACTCCACAGCAGGTTTAAAAAGCTTGTGGTACTGTCTTTCCAATAGGGATGCACACTCTGACTGATGAATATGTATGCAGACTACTGTGCGTCTGATGACCATAAACATTTTCACGTGCACAGCTGCAGCACAGACATACAGCAACTCTGCTTCAGTACTAAAGACTGTGTGATTTGTTTCCTTTGACTGGTTCGATTTTAAGTGCTTTTGTATTCTTCCACTGCTTTGTCTTTTCATCACTAATTTTAGAATCCTTTCTCTCTCTACCTCCTCCGCATCTCTCTCTGAGGAGTGCCAGAGAAAAGTGGAGGACAAGATAACAACGACCAGAGTAAAAAGTCTGTTTAAGAAAGAACAAACTGTGGAGGTGAGGAGTTCAGATGTCCTCATCTTTACGACTTCTCTAACTGCAGGCTATATTTGACCAGTTCAAGGCAGGATATTTAAACCTTTTTTACACAGCAGTAAGAACTTGTTTCTGAATGATGGTGCATAGTTGTTCCATCACTGCTTTGCTCCTGAGCCAGTAACACAGCTATACGACACGTGAAGGAGACTATAACTGTTAGTAAGAGTGACTTTTAAGAAGTGCTGGGTATGATGACTACAATTGGTTTTACTCCAAGTAAGGCTACTATAAACTGTTCTTCAGAAGTGTTATCAGAGAAAAGGGCACACAGTCAGAGTGCTCTTCAAACTTGGCTCTGATACAGATTTATAGAAGCAGCACGGCCTGTTTTATTAGGCTGAGGTAGAGCCCTGCTGTCTTTTTGCAACTCTCAGTAACATGCAGATGGTATGTTCAGGAGCGCCGGAATTTTCTGTGACTGAAAATAACTTGGGTTGCAGTGGTTTAGTCCCCGTTTACACAACAATATTTCACTATGTTTAGCCCAAAACAACAGAAAACACAGTGAAAAAAATCTGTGTTTACATGAAAATACTGTAGTTTGCGCATTAGGCCTATAGTTGGTGATATAACTGCAGGAGCCGAATGCACGTCATCACCACCATCATCATCATCATCACCACCATCATCATCATCATCATCATCGTTCATCTGGCCTACATGTTTCTTCACTGATTACAAAAATGGTGCTATAGATGCACATTTTGTTGAAAGGCAGTCAGCACAAGCATGAAACAGTCGTCTGCCACTGTTACTGTTGTTGTTGTTTGGGTCCTCCATGGTCATATTATGCTATGATATAAAGTGTGATGCGCACATGCAGAAAGGAGCATCTGACATCAGTTTTTCTGCCAAAATCTACAGTTGGTCATTTATACGGCAAAGTTGGCCAAAACGCTGTTTCCATGTAAACAAGAGACCAAAATGACAAAACGATATATTTGGTTTTCACCCTGAAACTGTTGAGTGGTGGGGACTAGGGCTGAACAATTTATCGTTTTTCTGATCAAAATCGCAATTTCAGACATCATGATCATGTGATCGCCAAAGCTGCAATTTTTTTGCTCCTGACTGACCCAGGATCAGTTGTCACTTGCTTTACACACATCCTTTCAGTGTAAAACTGTTTGGAAAGTTCCTTCTTTTCCTTGGGATTGTTGAATTTTGTTTTGAATTTTTTTTATCCCTTTTTGAACTTTTTGTTTTTTCAGTCATTATAACTAAAAATATGATTAAAAAGTCCAGTTTAGAAATAGAAATAATTGTATTTCAAGGTCAGACATTCCACTATTTATCTCAAAAAAAAAATTTCTCTCAAAATTTTGCCTTTTATTTAATAAAATTGTCTTTATTTCTCTTAATTTTGACTTAGAATTTTGACTTTTTATATCAAAACTTCTACTTATTGTTTCAAATATTGCCTTTACTTCAAAATGTTGATGTTTTATCTGAAAATGTTGACCTTTTTATCTTAGACTTTTGTCTTTATCTCAAAATTTTGACCTTAAAAGTGAAAGCTTAGACTTTTTTTTTTTACATAATGTTGAATTGATTTCTTAAGATTTTGACTCTTATCCCAAAATTTTGCCTTTTTCTCAGAATTTGTCTTTACTTCTCAAAATTTTTACTGTTTATCTTAAAATGTTGACCTTTTTATTTAGAGTTAGAAACAATTCTTACCCTCAGTTTTCATCCTCACATTAGAGGAGAAGCTTTTGATGGTTTGATGTAATTTTCTGTCAAGTTTGTAAATGTTTCTGTACATTGTGAAAACTTTACTGAAGCTTGATTTGAAGAAAATTTTTAATTGAGTTGAAATCGCAATATCTGCCAGAAAAATCGTAATTAGATCTTTTTCTAAAATCGTCCATCCCTCGTGGGGACAGAATGATGTCTGACAAAAAAGTAGCCCCTCCCCCTCAAACTAATGCCCATGGCAGTTGTACACCTACTGAAATCGAAGTACAGTGCAGAATTTTACAGTGTTATCAGCTTTTTTTTTTACTGTTTTACTGTTTTTCCAGATAGGACTCCACCAGGACACAGATCCCTCACTGTATTTTGCAGAGATTCAAGCATTTGTTCAGTGGTGTGATGATCACTATATTACAATCATCACAAAAAAGACAGAGGAGATGGTGTTGGATCCTCATTCAGTGGGGGCCATATCCCTCCTACGCTGTCCTACAGGTGTTAAGGTTTCCGCTGGAATGACCATGTTGAGTATGTGTGTGCTCATGTACAGTAAAGGCTGTATCTCTTACTCAGACTGAGACTGTTCAAAAGTGTGTCATTGTTGCTGAATATCAACCACAGAATTTTTTTATTCTAATTGCGTACAAAGACAAGACATAAAATAGTGCAGCTCAGAGTCCAACCATCCAAAGTACAAAACAACATACTGTCACCATCATTATCATCAGAGTGACATTCATGCAACATTTGTCAGTGAATGTCACAGGTGCTGTTTCTGTCTGCCTTTGTATAACACCTATCCAACAACAACAACAGCTGTCTGAAAATATAGCACTGATGATTTCACAGGATCCTGATAGGAAGCCATTTCTCTGTGTTTCTTTATTCCACTGTACCACACGTCCAATAAATATAAAGTAAACAGATCTGTTAGTGTGGGTTGTCCTGTCTCTCAGCATCGTGAGTGTGGGTCAGTAAATCAGAAGCAGTCACATGTGAACAGATATACCATTAATCAGGTACATATACGTTTTTTATTCACTCTATCGTGTCAACATCCACTGCTTTAAAACCTCTTCTGTAAAGGTAACAGCATAGATAGAAAGATCTGCACAGATCGGCTGTAATCCTTTGTCAAGATCATTACTAGAGTGGTTCAACTAGTCACATCATCTCAGCTCTACAATACCAACATCTGTCAGTAAGCATCAGGAGTCATGGTGTTAAATGTTGCCAATTAGCTGCAAATACCCAGAGCATTAAGTCTGTGACCAGCACGTGTACAAAGTTAGCACACAACAAGGACGCTGGGATCTTTCACTCCCACACAATGTTGATCTCTGGCTCTCGGTGTGGCAGGTTAAAGAGCTTAGTGGATAAACAGGCATCATGGAAGCTGCGAATGTGTGAGAAGACTGAGAGCATTAAGACAAAACACTACACTGAGTTACTGCGAATCTCTGGGCTCAGACGCAGCTCCAGCTCCTCACTCCTTTTCTGAAACAGGCTGAAATATCTCAATCAAGTTTCAAAGACCGCATTTGATCCGACTTTGGAGGTTTCCCAGGATGCACCCAGTCACTGCTTCATAGCCAAATATGCTGCCAGTGCAGCTTTAGAGCTGACATTTGCTGAGGGTAACCTCCTGGAAAAAAACGCAGCACATCACCTTGCCATTTATGATGGGGAAAAAGTTGTGTTCACTTTGCAAGACTTTGAAACTGAGAGCAGAGTTTTCTTCTTGAACTCCCTCTGAGCTAAGATGCATTTCACTTGTGGTGAGATGTGTTTCATGCAAGGGAGGAAGAAAGTGCCTGCTGTGCTTTAAGCCTGCTAACTTGGCCCTAAACCTTCTTCCTACAATCCCCAACTGCTAACAAGCTTTTAAATCTCTCTTGTCAATCTTCTCAAGTTCAGGTGCATCTTTTTAAAGCCCTGAAACACCAACAGATCCTTAAAATACAGCTTCATTTATGTCCACTTCCAGTACAATTACGGCACTGTAAAAAGCTTCACTGTAAAATAACGGTAGAATACTGAAAGCAGGAATGCCAGTGATTTTCTGTTATTGAAAGTGCATTTACTGTTTTTATTTTTTCAGTATGATACTAAACATTGGATTACAGTATATGATTGTAAAATAAATGTATTTTATCATTACTTTACAGTCATATACATCATATTTACAAAAAAATTCTTGAAGAGTACTTCAGAAAACACCATTAATTTACTGATACCTTAGACAGCCAGTTTACACCACAGAGTTCAGAAAGCCTGTTCCATCCACGTGACGCCACATGTTCAGCAGGGTCTCATGGTCACTGCATCTCCTCCTCAATCACAGTGACAATAACGGTCACGTTACAATTCACAAAGGCATTCTGGGTATAATTAAGAAGCTGTAGCTTTGCTAAACAGCAGGGAGGGGCTAAGGTGTGCATAGAATTAGGAAACAAAGTGATGGAGGACAAAGTGACTAGTGAAGCACAAAAAGACAGTGTTTCCAGGAGGGGAGTGTCTCGTTTTGTTGGGAAGTTTTATGGTTTTAAAATTCTAACATAGACCAAAGAACAGTCTACTGTACAAACTTAACAATTATTGCAACTGTGAGTGAAGAGGGAACAGGTGCAAACACACAATGCAACAGATAAACTGAAAAATGGATGAGATTTCTGTAAAAGAAAAACAGAAAAATCTGTGCTCTTATTACAGTGCACTGTACCCTTTTTGTCAGGACCTGTATTGTCAGGATGGAGTCGCATGAAAATCTGACTTCCAACTCCATTCTCCTTCAAAGCATGTCGTCTCTCTTTCTTGTTCCCATAATGCAATGCATGAAATACAGGTTATTTCTGTTTTCATGGTTGGCCTGTATTTAAACATAACAGAATTGAACTGTTGAAGTTTCCATGTAAATTGACATAAATTTGATGCAGTGCAGGCCTCCCAAGATTGACAAGTTATCTCTGGCAGTTTTTAAAGTCACTCCTCCAAGTTCTGCTTCCAAGTTCAGCCTTCAACTTGCCCTACTTTCACAGCCAGTCTTCATACAGGGACTGTACAATGCATATCTGGTCTGCACATATCTACATTGTACTAGATTGATTGTTAAAATCTTGTATACAGAGGAACGGTTTATGGATCTGGATCTCGATGCACCACCTCTTGGAAAACTCTTATCATCCCCCAAATTTAAATTTCTAGCTTGGAAATCTGAAGCAGAAACTGTTGGATACCAATATCTGAAATGCTTTTCCAACCAGGTGCTGGTTTGATGATCCCTTTAGTTTGAAGCTGAAGCCAAGCACTACTTTTTCGTCTGTTGGAAACATGGGCTGATTCATGTCTTTGGCCTACCCTCCGGCATCCATTGCCGGGAAACAGCGCTCCCCTTCATGAGCAGAAACACCCCTGTGGAAACATACTACCAGGCCGTGGTCCAGTCCTCACGTTAAACACATCCTCCAGCCCTGGCCTGGTTCCCTATTTCCAGCTTCAGCGCCTGTCCCCGGGCTCCAGCCCCAGTTCCTGCCCTCTCCCCCAATGCACTCTTGACCAGTGCGCCCAGAGCAGATGGAGAGCAAAGAAAACTGTGTCACCACCAGCCATGACTCGCTTTAATCACCCCTCCCTTTTTCTGATTCTCTGCGTTCTCTCTCTCTTTCTATCCTCCCACTCCCTTCTTCCCTCAGTCCCAGGATTTGGAGCATCAAACATTGATTTGTCTTTATTTTTAGAACAGCTGTGAGGGTATGTGCGTGCATGCACAATATTTGTTTGTGTGTTTCTGCATACCAGACGCCGGCCCATGCTGGGTGCTGGGGCACTTTAACTGTGTTTGGGTGCACCACTGTGCGTGGATTTGCGAATGTCACAGGCTCCTTTTTCCAAGTTAATCCCTTAAGAAGAGGTGTGGTTCTCTTTCTCGCTCTGCGCTCCCTCTCCTTTCCATCCCTCACTCTGAGCGCAATATCATCACATGCTCTCTCGCTCCTCTCCTCCTCTCATCTTTTTGCTTGTGCTGTTGTTATTGCTGTGGCCACTAGTTCGAGGGAGTACTTTCTCTCAGCTTGTCATCTCTGCATCTCCTCTCATCTGCTGACGTTTCTGTGTGAGATGAGTTCTTGTGGCGAGATGGGGGAGGCCATCGAACTCAGGTGAGTCAGAAACAGAGCAGGAAACTGTGTTTTGTCTGTGTGTGTTTTGCTCAGGTGGTGCTTGTGCAAGCCAGTGTACATATGCTTATGCATCTTTGAATCCATGCATATTAATCAGTTCTGCATTTCCTTGGATGATCATGCACCGGGGTGTATTCAGCTTTCAAACTGGGTCATCTGTCGGCGTTGCAGTCAACACCTTGGGCTATTTTTTACTCTTCCTGTGTGTTTCTGTGCTTCAAGTTGACCCTTTTTCAACGGGGCAGAAATCTGCAGGCTCGATAGAGGTCAATGCGAAATCTGGGCTTCACGTGATACTGGAAGCTTTGGTTTCTTGTTGTTTTGTTGCTGTTGGTTATTGGCTACGGTGGTATGTTTAGCCACTGCCAAACTGATAATAGGTCCAGCCCAGGCTGCATCCACAGGGCTCATAGCGGCTAATAGCCTTAGCAGATGCATTAGCCCCCATGCCCATATGGAAGAGATTAAACCTGCTAGATTGTTCCTAACGCCCAACATTTTTTTCCTGCATGACGCAAGTGCATGTTTTTGTGTCCATGCACTCAAGTGCACACCTGACATGCATTCACTTTTTTTTTTTTTTTTACGTTATATCTGTGTTTCCAATCCTCTTCATCCTAAAGGAGCAGGATTTGCTTGTACTCACTCCTTTTCCTCTCTTTTCTTCCACTCTATTCTTACTCTGCCCTCATGATTATATAATGAATAGGACAGCTCTCATGTGTGCTACAAGAAAGAAAGAGAAGGCGAGAGAGAGAGAGAGAGAGTGCAGAGGAAAGAGTGAGGAGACTGCAGACTACAGAGACCTGAGCAGTAAGTGAAATGAGGACAAGTGAAGATCAGCAGGATGGAGACTCAACAGGAGGGATGAGATGAGAAGAGGAGGAGGAGGGTGTGAAAGAGAAAGTTTAAAAAGTGAAGGGTGTTAAATGAGATTATGGGAGTAAGTGCAGGAGAGGAAAGTCAAAGAAAGGTAGATGTGTTTCTGAGAAGATATTAATTTTCTGCAGAAGAGGGGAAGAAAACCCTGGGGATCTTTGTTTTTCTTTCATTATGCTCAAAAGTAAGAAACACGTATTAAAGCTAAGATGAAAAATGATTGTTTTGGCACTTCAAGTAAGGGGTTAAGTGTGGGAAAGAAGTCCAAATTATGACAAAAAAAGGCTTACACTGCAAAGAAATCAAAATAAGTGTTTGTGTCTTATTTTTTGAAGAAAATGCTTTTTTAAATTTAATATGAGCCACATTTTTTTTTCAGTCCAAAAAAACCATCTTACTTCAAGATATTAAAAGACAAAAATGATGTCTGCATTGCCTGTAATGAGTAAAAATAAATAAATAAATCTGCTTGTCAGTTCTCTTGAAAAAACAATGTCGTAGTACAAGACACTTTCTTCTTCCCTTTGGCATGTTTTTTCTTGTTACAAGTAATTCAGACATCATTTTTGTCTTTAAATATCCTTAAACAAGACATTTTTCGGGACTTGTCTGACAAATGAGGTTCATATTAAGTTTAAAACTGCATTTTTTTTCTGAAAGTAAGGCATTAACATTTGCTTGGATTTCAGTGTTTTTTTGCAGTGTAATTACAAGGGTGGACAATATGTAACATAGGCCTGCAGATGATCATGTTTCAACAATACATCAGTGGTTGATTCAAGCGAAAACAGAGAAAAGTTCAGCTGCAGACACACCAGATCACTCAGAGTTTAAGAGCCTGACCCAAGAGTCTGACGTAAAATCTGCACAATGCAAGCACGAGGGTGGGGTTGACAAGGCTTTGAGAAATTACAGCCGCTACAATAGCAGAATAGGCTCTTCAGATGGGATCATTCACAATCAGCTTGATAAACACTCTTATTTTGAGTTCAGGAGAGTTCAATTCTAGGGCCCCGTGTTTCAATCTTGCACACGTTTTCATTTGTCATGAAGCAGAACGTGTCAGTGAATGAAAACACAACTGCTTTTTCTCCTCCCTAGCTTGTATTAACTCTGTGATTGTCTCATAATATCTGGGATATATTTCTGACCTTCCCCTGATGCATCTCAGACCTGGAGTGTGGATGAAAAGCAGGCCCACACTGGTCTAGACTGATATGAAGGAATACAAAGTGGGAACAGCGCAGGAACATGATAGTGGAGCGTATTGACTAGACTGCTCTACTTCACGCCTGGCTGCACCGTGTTTGGATTAGCCTTCACGCACACACACACACACACATGCATTTCCTGTCATAGATACAGACGCACACTGACATGCATACGAACGTCATGCTTGTACACGAAATGAATGCATATGGGGCACACAATCACTAACAGTGATAATAGTGCTGGTGTTATCGGTGTTCTCCTTGCATGCTGGGGGATATGTTAATCTGCCTCTCTGTGAAGTCTGGGAGCCCACAAACACACACAGGTATACACACACCTGTATGTGCACAATGAGTCATGAGCATAGTTTGATGCACTGAATCAGTGCATGTGGTCACGAGGGAGAAAACTCTCCTTTTTTAAGTAAGAGAGTGCTTGATGGCCCATAGAAGCTGCTACACACTCACTTTTTTTTCTTGCATACACACAAACACAGCTCTCAAGGCTTAACCTGGATGGTGGGAATTAAAACAGTGGTGGGGGGGGCAGTGACACAGCACCATCATAAGCCTGGAGGTAAAAGGATAATAGGTGTGGAAGCTGTCTGTGCATGTGTGTGTGTGTGTTGAAATGACAGTGTCTACATGTGTCTGCTGAAGTGCACACACACATCTCCAGGGCTTCACACTCTCTCACTCTCTCTCTCTCTGAACAGCTTATTCACTTCAAATTTCTCAGCTAAATCCTATTTGCAGGGAAGATTGAAGAGCAGATAATTTTAATTGCAGGATGTTTTCTCAGACTCCTGGCTTTGCTGGACTGCCTTCCTCTGTCCCCTAACTTGATTTGTGGCTTAAATTAGAAACGTTAGAGGAGCATGGGCATGATGTATGTCCTGTATGTATATGTATATATATATGCAGCAATTAGATGAGTGCTCTCTAATGGAAGCAACAGCTCTATTAAGTACTGTACATATTACTTATCTGATTTTCTAATTAAGTCGTGGTGACATGGTTGTTGCTGTGTATATACTCACACATAACTATTTATGGAGGAAATTAGTCTTTTTAGTGATGTAGAACAACACAGCTGCAAAGGGTGGGTGGATGAGATCTTAATTAAGGAATGAATTCTACCTTATTTTCACATCAAATGATCTCTGGAGTCCTGGAATAGGCTTTCAGAGAAAATGCAGGTGTAAGATGCTTTCTTTACAATCTCTAATTAGTTGTTTCTGATTGTTATTTCAAAGAACTCTTTAGAGCATGGATACATTTCACATTTGAACTGATGCCTGGTACCTGGGAATCTGTATCAGTACTCAAAGGTTCCATTTTTTTGTACTTTGTGTGTGTAATAAATGTTAATTTATTTAATGATAAAATGTCAAATGATCTCAATTTAACATATATTTCTCAATATTTTCAATTTCACAAATATATCAAACAACATTCATCTGTTTGTACTGTAACATTGCAGTTGTTTCATAAATTTATTCAACATGAAAGCCCTTAACTATAATTAACTACAACTTAATCAATTAACAACAACTATGCAGTGTTTATTTTTGAATAATGCACAAATTAAAATCCAGCTCTACTCACTCCATGCTCTTGTCCAACATGGAAAATCATCTGCTCTTCCACTCCCTTGCAGTCAGTAGGATGCATTCAGGTACAGAAACATGGTATGTTTTGCGGGATTCAGTTCATACCTATAAAAGTACAGAATTCAGAACCCATCCATATGTATTTCTATCTTCAAACATGCTTTAAATCTTAAAAACCACTCAAAAAAAGTTCCCTGAACTCAGTCTTTAACTTTAACATTTCACAGAAAGGAAGAACTAGCTGCAGTCAACATTTACAGTATGTGTAATTTCTTGGTTGCTCCCATCACAAATGCCTCTATTCCCAGTGAATGTACCACCCCCCTCCATCTCCCTCCATCTCCATCTCCATCTGTGGTGGTTAGTCACTGGTATCAGATCCATCTTGAATGACAGAACTGATCCAGGATCAGCAGGTTTACTCATTTCTCCATTCACTCACAGATGACAGCGTTCCCTCATGCTTGCTAATTCATCTGTTACTGTAGTGCTATAAATTCCCACACTGCTTTGCAGCATGAGACACAGAGGACCATTCAGTCTCATTATGGCAGACGACCACCCACTAATAATTATATTAAGACAGCTCCGTGTGGTGCTTCATCCTCCACAGGAGCCCGCCCTGGAAGATCATATTACATTAGAGGGTCAGAGGAAGGACAGGATGTGTTTGTGCGTCCACCAGTCTGTGCTCGGCTAATTCACGTCCACCTCAGGATCACTGAGATAACAACACACATACACACTGTTGTCTGTCTCTTTATGTATTCAACTCATTGAACAACATCACAAGCAATGTAGAAATTGACACTGTTAAATATAACTTTTTGTTTCAAAGTAAAAAATATGATGTGAAGGTTCTGCCTTAAAGTTCAATGTTAGGTCAAAAAGTAAATTTTGTTACTCTAACACTAATAGAAGTTACCTTGATTAAACAAGATGTCTTGTGTCAACCCTGGTCTTTGTTTGGTTTATATAGACTTGGTAGTTAACTTAAGATTAACATAACAGAAATGATTTACCTTTTTCAACTCAATGAAACTTGTCAGTTAAGTTACCTTTTTGTTTTAATTTGAACTGTATTTATTGTTTGACTTGACTTCTCCAGATAACTGTCGAGAGTAACTAACCTGTTTCAGCTCAAATGAACCCTAGAGTTGAGCTAACTGGTGTGTTTCATGGAGCTCAGACTGCCAGTGCCAGTGAAAGACTTTTCTTGAGAACAGCAGGGTCTCTTCGACTGCGTCCCCCCTCACTCGTGTTGTAACTGTCGGGTTACAATTCACAAAGGCATTCTGGGTGTAACTTGAAAGCTGTGGCTTTACTAAACAGCTGGGAGGAGCAAATGTGTTTGTTTAGTCAACATGCATTACTGATTGGTTTGGAAATAGAATTTCAAGCTGAAATTTATTTTGCAGTTGAGACCATGCCAACTTATAGTTCTGTGTTATCACCACAAATTCAGTAATCTTTTATCCTATAGACATAGAAAAATATGCTACAATAATAAACATACAAAATTGAACTGTACAGTGCTGGGAGAAGAAAGTGAGTAACCTTGTTTTAACAAATTTGATGAGAATATTTCAGTTGAATTTAGAAACAATGATTTACCTGAGTTGATGAAGCATTTCTTCTGAGTCACAGATGTTTCCAGCCTGTTGGTTGAGTCAAATGAACCAAGAAATAAGAGCACTGCTAATTATTGGTTACCCTAATAGTCTTCATATGAGCCTCATCTGTTAGTTTGACTCCATACTTCAACCTGTTACTACATTTCTTTCCTGAATCTTCTTTTCTGTCTCCTTTCAGCATTAAATGAAAACAGAAATTGCCAAAAGAATTAATAAAGAAATGACTTCACTGTGCTGTTCCCTCACATATAACCAAGTTCTGGTGGACTTTCAATTTTGTGCTGACAACAAAGAGAAACTGTGACTCTATCCCTGCTTGTTAAGTTCATAAACTTTGCACACAGCACAGAGAACGCTGCAAAACACAAGGAAATATAATTGACTTCATGAATAATTCATTTTACTGTATGTAATATGATCAAAGACAAACCAGTTTTTTTCTTTTTTTTTTACATAACACGTAGAATCATTGAACCGCTGTGTAAGTAATGTGCAAGAAATTACTCTGGATTGGCCCTGAATTTAGGACTAATTCAAAGCTCCATTTTTTTAAAGAGCACATCATCTTAATGTGTGAGTTACAGAGAGAAAGAGTGACAGAGAGAAAGAGTGACAGAGACAATAGTCACTGTGGGTGCCAGGCTGATGCTTCAACACATGGCTCTGCTTCAGCTGTCACAGTAAATCATTTTATACACCTTCACACACACCGAAACTCAACAAAAAGGACCATTACTGATGCAATACAGCCGTCTGCCTCCTCACTTACACAGAAGTATGCTTTACAAACCACCTACACACTGCACAGCATAAAGCTTTCAGCTGCTGCGTGTGTGTGTGTGTGTGTGTGTGTGTGTGTGTGTGCTGTTTTCGAGGCTTCAGCTCGTCTATATTTACTCATTGTTGTTGTTGCTGCACCCGGGGCTGTTTATGCTTCATATCGACTCAGATAAGGCAGCACAGACTGTACATCGCTGTTTTGAAGTCTTTATTTTAGCCGTGTTGCTTCCCCCACACACAACGACGTTAAATAATCGGTGTTTTTCTAGGAGTTTTAATGCTTTGAAATTTAATTCAACTTGTCAATTTTTCCAGTTTCTGTGTATTTTTTTTGATCGTGTTTCAAAGATGTAACGGGTGAAATCATTTATTTGACTTTAATCTTTGTGTTTCCACTGATGCCGCTGAGCTGTGTGTTAGCCTATTTTAGCGTAATAGCAACAATCATCTACTCGCTTATAAAAAAAATAGTTACTTTTCAAAAACTGCAAAACTATTACTCTGGATATATTATTGCTTAAATTTTATTTTAGGGTCTTATTTTTAACACAAAGATTCACTTGAGCTTCATCTGCTTATGGATGATTGAGTTAGCATCTTTGTAGTTAGCAAACATATAAGTTTGAATGTAATACAAATTTGGAGGAACTAAGCTGTGTCTTCCCATACTTAGCACCATTTCTCAAGCTAGGTAACAAAAAACAAACAAACGAACAAACAAAAATAACATTAAATTTATGACCGTACCTGAGCTAGCAGTTAGCACTTAGCATCTTACAACAAAGTTAACAGCTGAGTTAAATATAATGAGGGTGTTTCAAGTAATAACGTGTTCCTGTTTAAAAGTTTGAAGTCTGTGGATTTGTTTGAGTCACATTTTGGCAAGAATTTTACCATCTTTTGCTAAGCTAGGTGGGAAAAAACTAGCAACCCTCTGCTAGAAACTGGACACTGGAGTTGCTTCAAAACATCTTGATTTAAAATGTGCCGGTTTTGTAGTCCGTTCAGTCTTTTAAATAAACTGTAGACTGTTATTTAAAACTATAACCTCTTATCTGCTACAGTGAACAAGGACGCCCTGTCCTGGGTCAGCTCTGTGTCCTGGTTTATCCTCACCGCAACACACTCCTTTATTTTTTAATCACACTCAGACAAATACCGACCACCTGTCACATGCCACATGTGTGAGTCAGAGACAGACAGAGATTTTTGGATGATAGTAGGAGTCAGTGTCCCTATCCGGGTCGCTCAGTGTCAATTGAGTCTGCAGGGCCAAGAAAGTGGGTCAGTTTTCAGTGTGTTTGTGTGTCAGCATAATGCTCCTGTGTCTAATGTGTTTTGATTTAATTCTATTAACTACACCACTGTTGACTGTCTCGCTTTGGCTCGGAGATGAGTCACCCTTGAAGTGACATTTGACAGCTGGGTGTACAATGAATGAAAGGGAACTGTTGATCGCGTGCTAATGTGAAATAAGAGCAAATGTTTGTTTATTTTGGGTCTGTAATTTGGCTGTAAAAGATCCTGTGAGTCACATAATCTCTCTTGAAGTTACAAAGGCTGATAGCTTTACGCCAATTTTGTACAAAAGAAAGATCAGTGAAGTCTCTGACAGTCATTCTGGAATAAAATCAGCAACAAAAATTCAACCTGCTGCTGATCCAGAAAACACTAAAATACCAGATTTACTCATAACTCATAATGAATCTGATGCTTGGGTCACAATACATGATGTTTTTGAAATTATGAGATAATCACACTTCATTCAGGTACACTCTCGTCATAGTTTTGAACCATGTATTGCCGAATGGAATACAGTTATTATTGGCGTTACAGCTCTGGTTTCAGAGTACTCCCTGGGTTAGCCAAGCAGCCTGCTTAGGCTTTCCAGGGAGTGCAAAGCAGATCCCCCCCTTGGGAACAAGACACATACTTTATACATGAATATTATACAGGAATATTATACATGTATACAGACTAACAAGAGGAGGCTGGGGTGGAGGAGGTAACTTGGAGATGCAGCAGTGTGGTGCGTAGCAGTCGCAGGAATAGTTGTGAATGTAGACATGTTTAAATACACCGCCTTGTTGGTCGACAGCGAGCTGTGATTGGTTAAGTGGAGAGGTGTGACTCGAACGTCAGCCTGTCAGCTGGTATCAGCTGGGCATATGACTTCCGTGTCCTGCATGAACTAACGCGAGCTTCATAATGACACTCCACATATTTTATTAACTGAAGTATATAAGATACCCATTTTAGAGATAAAATTTAATTCCATCTGCGTCAATACCAGGTGTCACATGGTGGTGACCTGTTACACCATATTTGATGGAAAATCTCATAAGAGAAATGTATTTTTTTGCATATGAAAGTATCATGTTTAGCTCAAGCAGCTCCAGAAATGTATCACACAAGCTATGACTAAGAGTTGATAATATAGCAATGATTTGTCCAACTCCTACTTACCATAAAGAAAATCCAGTGAAAGAGAAACCTTGAGGCCCGAGTTAAACTGAAGACTTAAGTACATCTAGCGTACAAAGGTCAGCTCTAAATGCAGTGGATGGTGTTTACTGTATTCACTGAAAAGAAAATGGAATATGAAGCTTAAATACGGCTGTTCTCTTGAATGATGCACCAACAAAGCCAAGGATTCATCCTCACAGAGAAGAAATAAAGGATCATAGATGAAACAGAAACCTTTTAAATCTTAAAGCCTGTTTCATTTAAAGGTAGGGTTCTCTTTAGTAGCCAGGTTCAGCTGTGAGTTTGGACAAATGAAGTCCTGTCTCAGTTGGATGACTGTATGAATCAGCTGTCTGTGCAACAATTTTTATAATATAATTATACTTTTTATAGTGACACAAAATCACCACACACCATGTTTATTCGTGATGAAAATCTAGAACAGGTTCATGTTGAGAATAGATAATAAATGGTTCAATCCATCGACATCATTAGCCTTATACTTAACGATTCCCTTATCAACATTTTACATGACGCTAGACCTCATGTTGACTATTCTGCCCCAGCTTCCTCAGCTCAGCAGACAGATAACAGTTTCCCAACAAAAGTCTGATTCAGGAATTTCTGCTTGAATTTTCACATAAGAAGCTTTAAAACTGAAAACTCAAAGAAATATACATGACTCTCTCACAAGAGATTCTTATTCAATACTCTCATCATGTTACACATCACCCAATGCACTACAGATGATAAAGAAAATAGCTGTACCTTCATGCTATTGTATATGGAAAATTATATAGATACACAGGTAGTTAGCACACATTGATATAACTTCAGTTTTAAAAGAGAATTTCAACTAGAACATCTACATGTGGAAATACTTGCAGGCAAATGTTTTACAACAGGAGGATGAAAGAAAAGTTACGAGCAGGCTAATGGCTGACTACAGCAGAACTACGGCAAGCTCAAGGTTCCAAACAACTCAAAGCATTGCTAGGTAGACAACTTCATTCGATACATAACAAACCAATACATTGATGTCACGTGTCATACAATTTTTTACTCATTTCTATTTGTTTACATCCATAGATCTAGGATACAGTGACTATGCAAAAAAATGCAAAAAAATGTACTTACTTCTCTTTAATTACATTGAAAGGCAACCAAATTATTGACCAACTTCATAATTGTTTACTAATTAACTTGATAAAATGTGCACAGAAAATTCCCAGGAGGAATTGACAAGGGAACAGATGAAGGATCAGATTGATAATCAGAATCAATAAGAGCATTGGTGTCATTAAAATCCTATCAATCCCCACCCTTAATGTTTACTGATCCATGCAGGGATACAGATGAATTTTATACACCATGGTATAGATCAGTGTTACAGTGTGGTACATCATGATAAGGATGAAGGCTAAATGATTCATACACTTGAGATGCTTTTCTGTTGATTGGTTTGGCAGTAAAAGTGCAGAGATGACATGAAATGAGAGGGAAAGCTTCTTTACTTCTTTACAAACAAATTGTGCTTCTTTCTTTTAACAGTGTGGGCTGTCGAACTTCTTGCAACAGAGTCCAACATGGCTCTATTACAAACTCCATATTTGCAGTTCCATCAGGCTAAATGAAACCAAAACTGCTCAAAGACAGGACGGCTTTAATCCAATAATTATATATCACAAATGTGTCATTTTCAGCCGTGTGCTGATTGAAAACAACAAATGCTGTTTCCAATTTTTGTATTTCTTCATCTGACACAGTACAAACATCACTTTGCTCTGTCTTTGAAGATCTGGTTGCTTTTACTCCCACTTTAAAAAGGACTCTGAGTCACTATGAACGCTTTAGTCAAACACAGCAGCTTCTCATCTCCACTGCCAACATCTCACAGCTCAACAGAGAGAGGAAAACAGAGGAACATGGTGTCCATATAAAGTGGTCCGCTCAGTGATGACTAAGTCCATACAGTCCTCTGCTGCCACACACACACTCACCACACACACACCAAACATAAACACACACTCTTGCTCCACCCCTTGACGTCCCCTCCTTGTCTCTCTGGAGCCTCATGAGCATATGGCTTACCGTAATGTGAGGTGGCAATGACTCACTGTGTGTGTGTTTTTGTTCTGCGTGTGTGCATGTGTGTGTGTGTTTGGCTGCAAATCCTCCTCCTCCTCCTCCACCTCCTTCCTCCTCCTCCATCTCCCTACTTGTGCGAGGTGTGTCTTGTGAGCATCTGGTGGAGAAGAAGTGTGAGGGTGGAGTGCAAACCGTTTTGCCAAAACTTGAGCCGCTGTTGAACACAGAACATCTGGATCAGAAAGGAACATTGTGAGTGTGAGTGTATGAGTGTGAGTGTATGAGTGTGAGTGTGTATGTGTGAAAAAGAGAAAAAGTGCCAAAGATATCCATCAGCCTGACTTCTGGTGAGCACAAAACACAGCTGGATACATGTGATTTCATGCAGCCTTAACACTGATAATGTGCAGGAAAATTCACAAAGTGACATTACTCAAGTAAACAAAAAAACACACATACCAAAGATTTAATGACAAATTTCCCAACAGTTAAAAAACTTACTTTACAACTCAGAGCAAATTTCCCCCAAACTTTTATTGGTCTGCAAGTGTAGGCGAAGTATTCTGGCTGAATTCATTCCTGCTAAAGCCATTTCCCTGAGCAGCAGACCCAAAGCTCCAGGCCCCACTCGCCTCTATTGTTGCATCTTTTTGACTGGAAGAGAAGACAGCCAACAGAAGAGAAGAGGGCGAAGAAAGGAAAGCACTTTGGAAGCAGGGGAGGTCAGCCCGGGTGAAGGCACTTGAAAGCTGACATGACTTTAGATGATCCTAAGACGTCTCTCCTGCCATCTCCTCGGCAACAATGTGTTCCAGATGGCTGCTAACTTGAACCCTGGACGGGGGAACGGCTCTGTGGTTTTTGGCAGCACGCCTTTTGTTTGTGTAGTCTACGCTGAAGTGCCGGAGAGTTTTGCGTGGGTTTATGACGAGAGCGGGACTTCATTTGTGCCATTGATTTATAGATGTATTTTGATGTTTTTCATCCTTCCCTGCCCGCCCGCCCACCCCGTCTGTCTGCCTCTTGTCAACTTCCATCATGCACTTGGTGTTTTTTGTAGGGTGAGGTCACTGCTTTGCAAAGCCTGTACATGCTGCATGCTGGGTAATGTCTCCACCCTAATTTTCTCTTCATTAGAAAGTCTTTACCACCATATTTCTGTTAATTTCCTGCTATGCTACTCAACCATAAAGGGAATGTTGACTTATTTTTCTGCAGCCTGCTTCAGATTATATACTTTATATACTGGCATCCCACAAACACAGACTTTATGTTATACATTTGACTTTCTGCAACACTTTAAAGACTGGAGTAAAGCTGAAGTAAATTTATTTTTTCTTAAAACAGACTAAGTTTTATATGTAGGGACCAAACTTGACTTCCTTTGTGACTTTCATGGGCGAGCAATTAGACTCCAATGTTATTTAATTATTTAATCTTTTTCTATCATAAGAACATTTAAACCACTACTCCTCCTTCACAATGTGGTGTTCAGTCATCCCAAGACTTTTCCCATTTGCTTGCTATCTGTGTTTCATACAGGATTCATAAAACTACTGCACTCTATATTACCCACAATAACAAGAAATATATTCCTGAGGACGTCTCCTAAACCTAAGTCTTTCAGACTGTTGACTGGCCTGCAGTCATGTTGTCACCGTGTGAGAACAGTGGCACAGAAACAAGTCATGACAAAAAAAAAAAAAAAAAAAAAAAAAAAAAAAAAAAAAAAAAAAAAAAAAAAAAAAAAAAAAAAAAAAAAAAAAAAAAAAAAAAAGAATTCTGTTAATATATTTTGTTTTCAAAGTCAGTATTTAGCCTTTTTATGCCTTTATTTTGGAGAAGAAAGGGAATTGGATGGGTCTTGAAACAAGGGCTGTGTCTCAAATGTCATACTTCTGTACGTACACTTACATGGAGTTAACTGCTTACACTCAGCACACACAATCTTACAGGTTGTCTCACATCAAACACTGCTGCTTCCCACTTACAGGAAGTGAAAATCACATTTCACATCTTTTCACAGGTGTTCTTCTGCTGTTCATTAATTGCAACCATCATTTGATCAGTTCCTGCCTCTCCCTCTACCAAGCCAAAGCAACCGTTAAGTGTGAGAAGTGTGCAGCGTTCCACACCCAACTTTTTGACCATTTTGAGTGCCTCAGCTGAGGAATCAAAGAACACAGTATTTGTACAGTATTCTTATACACATGGAAAAGCACACAAGTATGTGATTTGGGGCACAGGCAGGTTGAGAGTGGGGTTTGACATGGAGGGTGTGAGATCTGGACTGCAAAGCTACTCTGGCAAAACAACATTAATTTCGACCCTGATCATATGTAGGAACCTAAAAATGAAAACTTGCCTTTGTTGACATGTTTTTTTTTCTTTTTTTGCCAATATTAAACCAACATTTTGAGATGGAAAGTTAAATTTGCAGATAAAAAAGGATTTTCAAAGTTATGTTATAAAAAGTTGAAATAATAAGATACAAAATTTAAACTTTGAGATGAAAAGTCACAATTCTAAAATAATAAAGTCACAATTATTAGACAGAAAGTTGAAATTATGAGATGAAAAGATGAAATTTTGAGATAGAAAAGTGAAAATTTTGAAATAATTAAGTCAGACTCAATATGGGCAAAAGAAAAATCTTAACAAAGCCAATTTTTCATTTTTGTTTTTTAAACTGGCAGAAATGAACTTCTACGCAAATCGACATAATATTGATATTTATCATGGAATTTTCCTAATTTCTTATTATTCTACACAATTATTACCTTAATTTCCTCTGTATGTCTCAAACATAGTCACAGCCCTGTATTTGGCCTTAGATACACACATTCCTGTATTCTTCCAAAGTGAGGACTGTTTCTCTTGTATCAGGATGAGAGGGACATCCTAAGCTGAACTCATTGGTCTCCTAAATAGACATAAAAAACATCAGGAATGATAAATGCTGAATACACAGAGAGGTCTGGCAGAATTGACTCTGCATTACACTGCGCATCCAAGTGTACTGTCTGTCACTTCTCCTCGATCGAGCTATATAAACTTTTTAAACTTAAGTCATCTGAGTCTCCTGAGTTTTCTTCTTCAAGTGGTCAAGCTTCCAGAAAATTCCTCAACAATATTGGTAGTTGACAAACTTTTATGACAATTCATTCGAATATAGGTTTGCCTCCGGAAGTGGAAATTGGAGTGAAAAAGTGAACTCTTTCATTAGAGAAGGCAACACGACTGTTTTCAGTTAGCAAAGCTAATTACTACAAGATTTCAGTACATTTAAGATTTTTATTGATTGTGTTGAAGTGATAAATTGTGTAATCATAAAAAATGATACCTTGATTTTGTCACTTAAGGATCACAAAGTGTATGTAAACAGTGTGAGTTTTGTAGTTACGGTTGCTGTGAACTGATAGAGCATCATTCAGTGTTTTCTCTATTGAAACTGGTCATTTGCTGTCATGTTAATCTGTTTCCTTAGTTGATGTAATTTTGTTGCTGACCGCGAACACATTTCAGAGCTGGATGAGTGATGGGTGATGAGCAGGGTAATCACAAATGTCTGTTGCTCATTTCTCAATTTGCACTTTGTCCCAGCCAGTGCCCTTGTTTCCCATCATTTCATTTTGCATCTCTCCCTCGTGGTTTGGAATCAGATGCCAGCTCGCTCTGCTCGCTCCACTCACTCCACCTCCTCCTCTCCTGCTGTCCCAAACCATATGAGGGCAGTTACAGGGTGTGATGTATTCCCTGGTTTCTCTATCCTCGCCCTCTGTCTGACATAACCCCCCCATTTTGGTATGTGACACACTGCATACACACACATACACAAACACACAAAAACACACACACATAAACACACACACACACCTGCCGCTCCGGTGCCAGCCAGGTGCCCATCAGCTGGCCTTTTGCCTGGAAACAATTGGCACAGGCCTGGACATGTGTGAGCGCTGAGCTGCAGAGAGGCTTGTGTGTGTTTGTTTGTGTGTGTGTGCGTGTGTGACTGCGCTTGGCAGAGGATACATGCCACACATGCCAGAAATGTGTGAGGCTACCCGAGCTGCTGCATTAAAATACCATGCAGCACACACTCATGAGTGTAAGAGCAATACGAGAATGCACACTCCACACATTTCCGGCACACCAGCCTCTGGCAGCGATTATCAGTATCACAGCAGCGATTATGAGAAGTGATACATCTCTCTGAGTCTGTATATATCTGCTTGTAAGCCCTGACCTGAGTATCACAGCAAAGAGGAGAGTTACTCCCTTCACTTCTTGTCATTAAACATTCTGTTTTTTTTAATTAAGTTGATAATTTTTGTATTCAAACAAACCTGTTGAAGTCAGGATGGTGATTTATGGATCCACCACACGGTAAGCCAGTATTTTTCTCAGGTATATGTAGGAGTAGAGAAACTTTCTGTTTTAAAGAAAGGGCTTTGTTGATCAGTAACTATCAGTGTAGAAAAGAATGAAGCGAGTAAATGCTTCAAGAAACAGAAAGTGTAGGGAATCAAAACAAGAAAGGATGGTTTTGTTAAATAGAAGGATGAAGAAGAAAGAAATTCAAAGTTCTCTTTTTCTCATGGTCAGTGTATATTGTTTCATCTCACATACTTCTTTTGCTGAGCTTTATGCTCCTATCAATACATATATTTGAACTTCAAGGTGGAGTATGCAGGACTTTCCTAAAAAATGAAATGTCCATTTTTAAAGGCAAAATCCTTCTCAAATGTCACCTACGGGCCTCTATACATGTGTGTCAGTGTCCGTATCTGCTCCTCACCCTGATTCTCTGTCTGTATTTAATGTTTTGTTGACTTGAGATGTTTCAGTGTGCATGTGACTTTGTGTGTTGATGATAGCGAGCTGGAAAAGCTACCCCAAGCGGCTATGATAGCGGTTGTAACAGAGAAAGAATGAAACAATATTAGCAGCATACCTCATTTACCTGCAAGTCAGGTGAACAGATCTTGAGTTTCTCCCACACAATGCTGCTGGTGCTTTCTGGGCTGCTTTTTTTTTTTTTTTTACAGCCTATGGTGTTTACACAAAGCTACAATTGGAGGCAGTGAGCATGCTCTGCTGCTGATACTGAACCACGGAGGAGGAGAGAAGTTTGGATGTTGTTTGTAAGCAGAGAAATTAAACTTAGCGAAATGCCTGCATACTACCTTTAAAGCTTGATTATATGCTAAGGGGCTTGTGGTGGTGCCACCCCCACTATAAGTCAGTGCTTCATGTAGGAATGATTCACAATACTTGTGCACTCATCAGGGGGTGTCCAGACTTTTTAAGCTGATGAAGAAAAACAGGGGTGGTGACCTGCAGAGGGTGTAATCATGGTTATACATGTGAATTATTATAACATTTATTTTCTCTCTTATCACCATCTACTCTAATCAGAGTCAGATTTACAAAGACATTACTCAGTCTACAGGTATATAAATATGGTAGATAAATGGATAAATGTGTTCAGCTTAATAGTCCAGCGTCCAGTGGCCTGATTTAAAGGGAGGAGTTATAGAATCAAATGGACCACCAGTAGCATCCAGGTCAGCCCGGACAATCTGGAAGCTGTTTAGGGAGACGATGTTTGGTGTAACACCTTGAATCAGCCACGTGTCAGTGAAGCACATCAAGCTTCTCTATCCAAACTCCCTTTGACTCTTGGCTAATGCCGTTAGCTTGTCCATCTTATTACCCAGGGACATCACGTTACCATAATAGTAGTGGGAAGACATGGCTTAAAACTCACAACATCTTTCTCGTCTCAGTCTCACTTTCTTCCCTTGCAACTTCTTTCCTTTTTTAACAGCCACTGTCAAAGTACCATGCACTTGTTATCTCTGTGTATGACTTTTTTTTTTTATCTTGGAATAGAAACACATGGTATTTGAACATCTGTCACAGCCTAAAATGTTGATTTGAACACAAGTTGCCCCTCAGCCAATCACAGCCAAGGATTTTATAGGTAACAAAAAAGGTGGCGGTGTCACCCTTGGCCAACCTTCTGCTATTCTGGCATTTAAATCCAACCAGCATCTATTTTCTTTGTCTTTCTCTCGTCAAACTACCACCATAAGACAAATGTTTAGTTATCATTTTCTTGTGATATTATTTTCCTATTGCATAATTCTTGAAGGCCTCGTAGAAGATGTGTGTCTGAACTGTGGTTGCAGAGGTGGGAAATTTCTGGTAAGTTTTCAGAAACTTTTAATGAGAGGTTAAGCCTGGGACATTTGGAAATATTATGAATCATTTTATGAAAACTTACTTGACTATTTTGGAGCCCTTGGGTGGTGCTTTCAGTTATCCTGTGCTGTGGGTGCCATGGACAGTGCATGATGGGAGTGTGGCCTCACTAGCCCTGCAGTCTGCAAAGTTCTGCCATGTGGTCGAAGGATAGCAGAGATTTTTAAGTGAGCTTGCACTGAATCTGTTGTTTTAGCCAAAATCATGCTAAAATATTCTGACCCTAGCTATATTTAAGTTCCTCATTCAAAATTTCTATTCTATTCTCATACATTCATGTGGAAAGTTTCTGACTATGAAAATCTCCAGAGTTTTGCAACCCTAGTCTGAATAAATCTGCTTTATTAGTATGCAAAGAAGGAAATAGAAACGGGTCAAAAACTGAATTTTAACAGATTTTAACATGAAGTATGCATCTCTGATGGTAGAGAGTCAATAACAGCGAGCATGTTGAGGTCCACAGTCAGCTGTTAACAAGGATCCATACGAACCCTGCCTGTGCTGCTGATTATGACCCTGTAGGCATGTCCTGAGCTTCTACATGTTTATTACAGTAACAGACACTTGTGTACGATGTGTCAGATGCTTCTCTGCTCTGTCTGTGAGTTTTATTCGGATCCTAAATCTCACTTTTGTTGTTTTTATGTGATGTTTTATGAGCTCGTTGAGTTAGATCTGCTATCTTAACGCTGATTCGAGCTGCTGGCTGCTGTGTTATTTCTTTTGAAGGATTAATCCGTTATCTATCCTCCATCCATCACCCGTGAAACCTGACACAAAAAAGGAGCTTCAGATGCACTTAATCCAGCTTTGATTCAGAGTCAGGGGACGCACACAGCTGGGAAAGCTGTTTTTAGAGTACTCCAGGTCTTGTGTTGAGGGGGGATGTGACTGTAGAGGAATGAAAACAGTAATTATCGTTTTTAAGCAGGTCATGTTTTGATGGCTCCATGTTTCATTATGCTGGGAAATTAGCATCACTAAACAGGCCAGCGGGCTGAATGGTCTAATTAAGCAGCGCAGAGAGAGTTCTGTGTGCTAGGAGAAGGACTGCAGTGTGTGCACATGTGGAAAAGTGAGTGTGTGTGTGTGTGTGTGGTGTTTGATACTCACTCAGCATTTTTGATGTTTTTTAAAGAAATGGGAGCAGGTGTGATAGAAAGTCTAAATAATGGATGACCCTGTAATATCTCTAATATTTGCCCCTCTGAGTCAGCTCCTCTGCTCTGACACAGGCCTCATGCTTTGTGTTCATTAGCATTCTTAACACTGTGATTGGTACAGCGTGTTTCTGAATGAAGAATCGATGGCGTGCTGTGGTGGAAAGTGTTTGTGACGCTAATGTACTGACTGCCTTGTTAGGGATGATTACTGCATAATGAGCTTAAGCTAATCAATGAAATCCACCCCCCCTCTCATAATCCTGTATGAAACACTACAGCTTCTGCTCAAAGCTCTGGAGTAGCATTTCTTTACATTATCCTTCACACAGTTGCAGTTAATTAGTGTTTAATGAGCCCAACTGTTCGATGAAAGCTGAAATGAATGGATTTGAGTCTTTATTGTGCAAGAAAAGAGACAGTTAATTGTGATACGATGGGACAAGGGTGTCCCTGTTATTGTTTTAATCTCTGGAGCAAATTGGATAACTAACCTGCTGCTCTCCACACTGTACTACAAAGCTGAACTGATGTCCTTCTCTTTGTTTGCAGCAACAGGGAGCACGTGACCCCGGAGATGAACAAGCTTCGTCAGAGCCTGAGGAGGAAGAAAGGGACCTGCTTGCCAGAGGCCAGCAGACCGTACCAGTGGCAGGCTGATGAGGAGGCCGTGCGAAAGGGCAAATGTAACTTCCCTGTTCGGGTGAGTATCAGAGACGAGGCTGGATCTCCCTCACTCTGTAACAACAGTCCTTATATGTGGACTATCAAATGTGTCACAAAGTAAACAAAGCGTGTGAGTGAGCGTCACCTTACGCTGGCACACATCTCCTCTGGCACAACAACCTGAAAGAAGGGACGTAAAAAGACCTGGAGTAAATGGAAAAACATCTCCTTAAACTCAGGGCAGCTGGACTTGATGATCTATCTTTCAAACTTCAAACACATAGGGCCCTGTATTTATTTAAATTATTTATTTAACCTTTATTCTACCAGGAGTTATCCCATTGAGATTAAAAAAATCTATTTTACAAGGGAGTCCTGGCCAAGACAGCAGCGCTTTATATTTCATAGTCAGTCATACGGTCAGTGTCAAATAAAAACAATCACTGTAGATGTCGGCATGTCGCCAGAAATGGGGTTTCCTGACTATCATACGCAAATTAAACATACTAAAGGTTTTCCTAGGCATGGAAAATTACTGGGGTTTTTTTTTTACAGTTAGTATTTTGGGATTTTTCATGCTTTAATGGGAGTGGATAAAGTAGGAAAGGAGGAGAGAATGGGGAATGATGTGGGAAAGTGGCCACAGGCTGGACTCAAACCCTGGCTACCTGCACTCCCATTAATATTTTTTTTTTAACCTGTGCACAAAAAAATGCCCAGGTTTATCATTTAATTCAACATTTTGACAAATCAGTTAAAGAATCATGCAAAAGTGAGCTCGTCAAAGGAAGATTTCCCTCTGTTAAATTAGAGTTGAGAGTAAACTAGAGTTGAGACCCAGAGGTCACAAGGTTCTGAGGTCAGTTACACAACAATAGGATCTCCTAATAGTCATACAAGCTCCTTAAACAATCCCTCCTTTAAAAAAGATACTAATAATAATATGTTAAAGTTGCTAGCAGGGATAAGGGCGCTTACCTTTGTCTGCCTGTTGGAGCATACTGTGACTGCAGCTTGTGGACAACTATCAACCAAGTTAAAAGGTTATGCAAGCAGCAGTCGCGGCATGTGCAGCAAGATCTGCCTGAGAAAAAGCCATGATTTCCTTTTGCCAGTAGGGGGCTCCTTATATACTTACACCCAGACTGTGATACTGAACGTGTGTGCCTGAACATTTGGTCCCAATCCAAAATTGTGCATAAGTGCTAATCAAGTTTTCATGTTGGCAAAATAATCATCAACCTTGGTCGCCATTTGTGGCCACGCCCATTGAGTCTCCAAAAAGTCCTTTCATAGCTTTTTATTTTCAATATGAAACACATTTAGTACATTTAATGTCATACATATATGAAATTTGAAAATGATCTGAAAAACTCTGTGGGACGAGTTTCTTCAAATACGTACCCTATAAATTGTCAAAATCCGACATTTAGGTCAAATTTCCAAACTTCCTTTATGGTTGTAGGAGACTTTTTTTGTCGGTATCGACATGATAGTTATGTACAAAAGATTTTAGCCGTGTAGCTCAAAGCAGCAGTGGGGTGGGGGGTGGGGTGGGGGGGGGGGGGGGGGGGGGGCGCTGTGGAGCAGGTATCGGCACAAAACAAAACCTGCAAAAATTTCATATGGGGCTGAATATTGTTGTATGTAATTTTATGTCTTGATCCAAGTGAAAGGCACACAACTTGGGTAAAAAGCACAAGAAAATATAAAAATAACAACCCCTAAGATGCTGAGTGCATTTTGAGGTTTACATGGGGGTTTGTGGCGGTGCGAGTTTGGGTTTCGGCTCGAGTCATGATTCGGCATTGAGGACATGCTAGCCCCCCCTGGTGGGCCGGAGTTTTGGCTTTATCACTTGGGTTCCAATAAGGGCCTCACCAACCCTGTTGTTGTGCTCGAGCCCTCAAAAAACTACCATTCTGATGTATATATATATATATAAAGAGAAGTTTAATTTTGCAGCAGCTTGCATCTGAGCCCTTTCTGGAGTCTAATAAAAAATAAATATACAACATAAACTGATATTTAATTGTAAGATTATATTGTACAAACACTGCAGAGGATTGTAGGATTGTAGGATTTAAGGACATTTTACTTCCATTGAAACTTTGTCGTAATTAAAGTGCAGACTTGAAGCTCTCTGCTGAGTGCTGCATATGGAACAAGTGCAAATACCAGCCCTTAATAACAGACCCATTTACGGATAACCAGCTTCAGTCTGAGGGTTTTCTGAAAGCTTGTCGCTGAGAGTCGTCGTGATTTGCTGAAGTGAGAGCTAGACAATAGAGGCTGGAGAGGCAGGACTGACATGGAGGTGAAGTTATGGATTAAAAACTCCACAGGAAATGACAGGGTGAGGGATGAGGGCGCACTGAGGGGCTGAGGAGACACAGTCAGATATGAAATGAGAGATAGAGAAGTGGATAAGAGAGGAGAATAAAAGAGGAAGGCTGCCGACTGAATGAAGAACCAGAAATAAAAGGAAATACAAGGCTAATGGAAAATCTTTCTGATAGTAATACTCCAAAGAGTTTGGGACGTGATGAGCAGTGAAGTGGAGCTGAGAGAGTTAAAGCAAAGAGAGTAGAGTACTATAAAAATAACCCTCATTCTTTTTATTTGAGTGTTTTTTCTTTCACATCTCTGCCTTTCCTCTGTTCTTACTTGAAATTTATTCACATGTCATGCAATATTGATACTCCTCCAATAGCTGCACAAAGAGGAGGAAAGCTGTTCTTAGATTTAAGACCCACTCTTTGAAAAGTTGATAGCTGGGGAGGGGAATTACAAGATGAGGAGATTATGAAACAGATAGCAACAGAAAAAGACCTCATGTTCTTAAAGGAGCTTTGATGACTTGTTGGATTGACTTTTGTCCTTGAGCTGTCTGCTATCACACTCACTCCCTTTGAATGTAGAGAGTTTCCCTCTAATATGTCAGATCTAGTTAACCAAATGACACTTGCAGTGAGAGCAGAAGTACTGACAGTCTGCTGTCATGGCCGCTTTCAGCTCGGGCCCAACAATTTGCAAAAATAATCTAATTGTGATTATCTTTCCCTGTAATGCAATTGCCATTTTTTTGTGTATATATATTTTCCAGGTCCCCAATCTTATGAGTTTTTAAACAAAGACATTGTAGGAAATGAACATTGACATTAATTATGGTTTGACTACAACACATGACATTTCTTTTTACAACCCATGACTGCTTTTTTCCCATTTTAGCCACTTTCAACTCTCTTTTTTTGCCACTTTTGGAGCATTTTTTGCTTCTTTCTGACTAATTTTGAAATAGTATGCCAGTTTTTTGCCTTTTTTGTTGCCTTTGGCCATTTATACCATTTTTTGCTAATTTTGGTCACTTCTTTCATAAGTCATTACTCCTTCCTGATTTATTTCGAAGTCTTTCCCCAGTTTTCTTGCCAATTTTTGTTGCTTTGTGTCCATTTTAATCACTTCCACTCTTTTTTACCACTTGTTGGCCATTTTTCCCTCCTCCTGACTATTTGTTTTAGTTTTATCCCAACATTCTTGCCAATTTTCTTGCCTTTGACCATTTTTTCCAATTGTCACTGGTATTTTTTAATCACCTTTCTCACCCTTTTTGCCCCCTTCTGACTATTTTTCAAGTTTTCTCTAAATTTTCCTGTTGCTTTGTTGCTTTTTGTCAATTTTTGCCACCTTTAGACTAAATTTTATTTATTTTTATTGCTACGCTGCTGTTTTCCCCAATATTTACCACCTGGGTTGTTACTTTTGCAAAGGTAGTTCACAGCAGTTTGTCTCTTTGATTGAGCAGGGTTGAGTTACACGGATCATAAAACATCTACTGCAAAAGAGTCAACTGGTATTCTGGCACATCTGAGGTTGAAGAAATATTGCACTATCTGCATTTAGAATATTGCAGCAGGTCGTATTGTGATTTAATCTAATTTGTGATTTATTGCCCAGCCTTACTTTCAACAACTGTTTACTCACACCACTGCATTTAAAACACTCATTTGTCATCATGAAGCTGTAACCTTGTCGAATTATGTCCAAATGAAACATAAATATCTTTTAATTAAAGTTTATTTTAGGGATTCTTTCAGGTTTAAAGTGTCAGAAGGGAACCTGGGTAGGCCACCATTTTCCATAATCCATAAAACATGTGGCACAGTCTTATCACATAAAGAGAAGAAACAAAGATAGTGTTTGCCACCTTCAAAAATATTGACAGAAGCAATGCAGTTATTTTGCTTTATGTCATGTTGAGCCCAAATCAGCTGAGTCTTAATTGCGTCAGTATTCATTGAGAATATAAAGCTCAAGTCTTAAAATTCAGCAAAATAAAATGCTTGAATTAATATATGGGTTTGTTTTCTGTGCAGTACCTTGGGTTGGTCGAGGTGGAGGAGTCCAGAGGGATGCACGTGTGTGAGGAGGCGGTGAATAAACTCAAAGTTGTGAGTATCCCCCACACACGCACACACACGTGCACACAGACGTAAGCTTACACACCTCTCCCCCGCTGCGAGGCTCAGGTTGATTTTGTTGTATGGAAGCTGCATGAATTCTAACCCCAAGGATCTTCAAACGTTACAGGAGCTCATTAAAGAACCAGTAACACAAAGCTCATGAACCGAGTATCGACCTAAGGAGCACAAACCTATATACACACACACACTTACATGCAAGCACACACACATTCAATTCTCCCTGCAGGTTTCTCTCTGGTCTTGTTATTTTTCCTTTACCACTTTCTAGGGGTTGTGAAAAAGTCAATTTAGTATTGTAACAGGTTTTTACCTGCATTTTATCTAAGCACAGTGCCAGGTTTGTGCACTCCACTGTTCAAATAAATCTAATTCATATCAGTATCATCAAGATACTGCTGGGTCCTTTTATGAATGTAAGAAAAATCAAGAAAATTATTACCATACAAAGTTATATTAATTGTAATTAAGACATTATACCATAAAAAGAAACCTCCTCGTGACTCTAACCACACTCCTCCTCCAACACTCTCTCTCACTCATCACTCTCCCTCCGTCTTGGTCTTTTCCCACATCTGTCTCTTTGTCTATCCTTCAATCTGTCTGAACCCAAAACACCCAGAAGGGCAGAAAATGAGATCTGGGCTAATGTAAATACACATAAACACACTGTGACACAAACACACAGACACAGTTCACCCCCCTAGGAAGCTGGATCAGGACAGGGTCGTGTGAGCGGAGTGACACCAACCAGCCAGAGACAGACGGCCTCAAGCACTCAGTGAGAACAAAACAGGCTTCTCTGTCACCATGAACGTAGCCTTCACATCTGCTCTTGATGTCCCTTTTATTAAAACTTTCTTCATAGAAATAATTCGATCGACAAAACTTGAGGAGGAAAATTCTGATTTCTTCAGCAAGAATGTAACTGACTTTAAAAGAGTCATTATCTTGTCAAAAGTCTGAGCAAACTGAAGTGGAACACATACAAAAGAAATCTCACATGCATTCACTAACTCTCCCTAACCACTGTTTCTTTCAGGAGTTTGTCTTCTTTGATTATCCTGTCTGAAACAAGTCTTTTCTTCACAGCCTCCATCTTTAACAGCATCTTTCTTTACCAGCATTCTTGCCGCACTGCAGTTTTTCACACTCCAAACTTTCCCTCAAACTTATCTTTTCCTTTTGATTCCCCACTCCACGTCCTCCTCTCTTCTCTTTCACTCGTGAGGCTCTTCACCTCCATTCTCGCTCCTTCCCCTTCACTCAATAGGATTATGCAAAACTTTGAGGCGCCTTGTCGCTGCGATGTGGGTTTCAAAGCCATTTCCTGCAGTGCTTTCTGTTTCCTTCACACACACGCAAACTTAAATCAGAGTCAGGTGCACACACACACGGACACACACTTTGACACACACACACACACACATGGCGTAGCTGTTTGTCAGCCTGTGTATTTTTAGCTTGGCCCATGCTGAGTGTGTTATTAGCTCTGCCTGGTGCCCTCCTCTGGAGAAATGACTCTCAGCAGCAGCTGGCACAGTTTCACCTCTGCCTGCCTCCTCGCTCTCAAACCACCATTACCTCATGTGCTGTAATGACCACTTTACATAACCAGCAGACGTGTTAAAGGTGGCTTTCTACACTGATTATCTTTCTAAATTCACCTCTGCACGACCCAGAGAACATTTATTAAGGTTTTTCACATGATCCAAATGTTTTCAGTGCAGCCTGCCTTCCTGTCTTCAAGGTTATAAGTTATTTATGACAGTGCTGCTGTTTTTTTGTTGTTTTTTCACAGAGCGGGAAAAAGACAGTTAAAGCAGTACTGTGGGTTTCAGCAGACGGTCTCAGGGTGGTGGATGACAAAACAAAGGTAAGTAAATACATATTTTGTGTTTTTTGCTTTTTTTGTCTCGTCTTGTCCTCCTCTGTCTTCTTTTATTCAGCCTCAGCGTTCAGGAAGCAAAGAGGATGATAACAGAAAGGTTTTTAATTCAGAGTCCAGCACAAAACACCCACATTGGTCTTTAAATTGATGCTTTTCTTCTCAGCCTCTAACCACAGCCTGTGGGTAGAAATAGAGAAGAATTCACACAGATTTAATTAAGACAATAGACTTCGAAAATCTGTGACCTATATTTTTTTTTTTACTGTTTTTAAAAGTCATAAATTCAGCTTTCTCGTGCTGATCTGTGGGTTGTTTGGGCACGTTTGGACGAGGAGGTTGTGTTCATAAACAGTGGGACATCAAAACAATCAGTCTCATCCTTGTGTTCATTTATTTAGTTGTAAATGTGCTAATTTATTTACCCCTGAGTTTTCCACACATTGTGGGAAATATGGAAGCTGCAGCTGCTTCAGCTCTTCAGAATCAGTGTAGTATATTCGCTAATTATCTCAAAGAAGAATTTGACTCCAGTTTGAACTGTGCTCTCTCTGTATAAACGTATGAATAAACATTAAATAACACAAACAAAATGCAGAGATCAAACAAGTAGAAATATAAAAATTAGTACAAAAAAGTATATGATAAATAAGTAGTGCAGTTAATAAAATGTGCAGTTGTAAAATAATGTGCAAAAGAGAAACAGACAAACAGGCTGTTGTTGCACACAAGATTTATCAATCACAGGGGCAGCTGCTTTCACACCTGCACTAAACTCTAAAAATTCTTCCCAAAATTTACTGAATGAGGTACATGTGTGAACATAAACTGACAAATTTCACCATTCGTTAGTTAGCCTTTGTAAAACTCCTCCTTGTGTAATGGTGAACTGAAGGGAGAAAGAAGCAAGAAACCGTCTGCAAATGCACTGTAAGCACTTGAGTGAGGGAGATGTTGTTTTTAATGATGCATTTCTTGTAAACTCGGCAAACTAATACGTAGCAGAATGATTAAAATCACCTGAGTTTAAGGAGAATAATTTTCTGAGCAAGGACAGTGAATGTGTTTACATGTCTTTTTGTATTTAACTTTATTTTAGGCACTTTTTACTCACTACATTTTGCAATGTTTCACCCAGAAGTGCCAGAAATAGTAGTGAAAAAAATCTGTTTACATGAAAACACTGTAGTATGTATGTGAGGCCTGTAGTTGGCGGTGTTACTGTAGGAGCCATATACGCATCAGCGGCTTTGAAGCTGAAGTAGAGGTGAGCTGATCATGTGGTTTATATATTGAATGTTTCCTTGTTTGCTGTTCACATGGCAAAGTTGAAACAGCGTTGTAGAAAAATTCCACTCTGGAGGTTGTTTTCAAAAGTTTCCATTCAAGGTCAACTAAAATGCTGTTTCTGTGTAAACAAGAGGCCATAACACAACAATACCTTTGCGTTCTGTTCTAAAACTGGTTGCATGTTAACAGCCCCTTCAAGAAAAAAGCTGACAGCCTGTAAGTCTCTGTTGTGTTGTCTGCTATTTTGAATTAAACTCCAATTAATTAAATTAAACTTTAGACACTGGCTATAGCAGCAGGTTTTTAACATCATGTCCTGAGCTATGAAATTTCTCCTTATTCTCTGAAAACTCCTTGAAAAAATGAGGAATACAAATGTAGGGCAGTTTTTATTGCACCCAATGCAGACTGAGTAGCTTTTGGAGTCAGCCTCAAGAGGCCACTAGAGGAACAGCAGTTTTTGACACTCATACACCGTTTTGATTTCTCCCCAAGAGGGTTGTGTGAAGTACAGACATTTTATTCCTCAAGGCACCTGCAAGTCTCTCATCATGTGCCCCTTTATTCTACTACTCTTCCTTCAAGCCAACAGCAGAGTCATCCACATACATTTAGTCTCCTGATACTTTCTGGGTATTTTGGATCTGTTTGTTTGTTTGTGTACACAGTTGCTGACATATGTGACTCATGGTTTCTAGATGAAGGTGCTGAGTGGAGGAGGGAGGATCAAGTAAACACAGAGTTACACACACACACACACACACACACACACACACACACACACATGCACACACAAGCGTTTGAGGAGTGTCTGGTGGTTGGGGAGGCCTCCTACAGAGTGAGTGCAGCTTGCTGTGCTTCTATTCAAAGAAGTGCCAAATAAAGAGCTGTGGAGAATAGATGAGAGAGAGAAAGAGAGGGAGAGACTTCTTTATCTTTATCTTATATTTAAAGGCTGCACACACACACACACAACCTCACCCCCCCAGATCCTTCTGTCCTACTCCTCCTCTCTCCCAGCGTTTTAATCTTTGTGCCATTTTCCCCTCATTTAGATATTCCATCAGTGAATATTTGGGTAGTGTTGTCAAGAAATACCAGTTCTAACAAAAAAAACCCAATGTAACCAGCAAGTATTGTGTGTTAATTGTGTCGTATTCTTCCATTAAGATAAGCATCCACATAGTTTTTGTACATGTGAAAGCACCAGCACATGCTGCATGTTTAATTAGTGCCTGTAAAATGTCATATTTCAATGTTTAAAGCTTTTGTGTTTGTAGATTTAAGCCCTAACCTAGGGATGAGTATCGAGAACCTGTTCCTGATCAGAATCAGTGTTCAATCCATTGTCATCATTAACCCTTTATCTAAATGATCCCCCTATCGATTCTTTACATGATGCTGTCCACTATTCTGCCTCAACTAGCTTAGCATAGCAGCTTGATAACAGTTTCCCATGAAAACTCTGATTCAGGATTTTCTGCTTGAAGTTTTACTGAAGAAGCTGTAAAACTAAACACAAAAAGAAACATACATTACTCTCTCACCAGAGATTCATATTGAATATATTCAACATGTTTTACGTCTCCTAATGTACCAAAACCCGTAACTGAAAATGTAGCACTAGCTTGATGCTATCAATACAGGAAATTGCATTGATATGCTAGCGGTTAGCATACATCGATATAACTTTGGTTTTAAAACAGGATTTCATCTTTCATCTTAGAAACATGTCACAGTTACTTTTTAGGAACAATATTAAAAACTTAAAAAAGTCAAAATACTACGGATAAATGTTTCCCAAACTGGAAGTGTAGGCTCATGGCTGACTTCAGCATGACTACAGAAAGCTCAAGGTTCCAAACAAATTGAAGCATTGCTAGGTGGCCTTCTTCAGTCAATAACATATAATAAGATAAAGCATTGACATAACCTGATGTATAATTTTTACATATCTTTATCTATTTACAGCCGGAGCTATCTAAATCTATTGACCAATTTCGCATTTATTTACTTGTAAACTCGATAAAATGAAAATAAATTGAGCTAAGCTACTTTTTGTACACAGAAAATTTGCAAAAGAGAATCGATAAGGGACTCGACAAGGAATCAGATCAATGATTGATCGATAAAGGCATTGGTATCAAAAAATTCCTATCAGTACCCATCACTACGTAATAACAAGCCCCAGAAAAAAAACACTATTAGATTCCAGGATCTTCTGAAAAACTGTGTTTGAAATAATTTCATCATCAGAACATTTGGTGAATGAGGCTCATTGTCTCCACACTCTGACTGTTTGGAACGGTATGTTCGTTTTATGTTTCATGTCTGTGGACACACTGTGGACCTTTCTGTGCAAACAGCAAACAAACAAACTAATAAGTAAAAAGTTGATTGAATCATTTGCCACATTAAACTTTGAACACACGTCATAGTTAGATGTTACCTCAGTAAAGATTCAAGTCTTTTTAATCTCTTCTCTTTCTTTCACTTCTTCTCACTTCTCACCATCAGTTCAGCCTCCCTCAGCTCGCTGTGAATCAGCGAGCATGCCTAATGACACCCACACAGACATTATTCAGACACTTTCCCACCCTCGGTGAAAGTATTGTACATATATATGAGTGTGTCAGAGTGTGTGTGTGTGTGCAGAAAGACCTTCATAAGGCCTGAATGAAAAGGACCTGTAGGGTCTTTAATGTGTTCAGGACACTGAGGCTCAGCTGTATGGATGAGCCTCTGTGCGTCACACGGGGCCATTCTTCCTTTCAACAATTCAGGGACATAATCTGAGTCACCGTTACACTCAAGAACACTTTCATCTTTACTTTTCTGAATAAAAAAAATACAGACACACTTAAACATATTATATTCCAAGTTTGTAGCCTTTTGCCTCAGAACATCCCCGGTCATTTCTCTAAGACTTCTCAGAGACTCAGCTGTTATTATTCCGCCTCGTTCCTCTCAAATATATCCTCCTCATTCCTCCTTCTTCCTATGCTAATCCTCCCTGCTCTTTGTTTTCTTCCACACCAGACGAGAGGAAGGAAGTAAGTGGATGAGTGTGTGAACCCTCTTTCTCTCTCTGCCCTCTCCTCTCCTTCTCTCCTCCTGTTTTCTTTCTCTCTGTTTTCCGATAAGCCAGGGGCCCCTGAATGTACACAGAGAAAGAGAAGGGCCTCTCTTAGTTTCCTTTACAGTGGCTATAGACGCTGGAGACGGGCTGAATGAAGCTTTTGTTGCAGGACGAACGAGCGGTGGAAACATCTCAGAGATGAAAGAAGGGTTCAGTGTCATTAGTCTGTATAGACACTTTCTTTGCTCTTGTTGTGGGATGTGTAAATAGGGTGGAGTGAGAGGAGTTTCATGGGGTTAACTGAGGTTGAAAGCGCAGTGTCAAGCGTTGGATCAGTCTAGAAGCTGGTGTGAAGCCCTGTTTCCTGTCTGCTGTGGGTTAAGCTGCTGTTAGAAAGCAGAGCAGTGTCAGGTGTGATTGAAGTGATCTGCCCTCTGGATCAGCTCCACTGAGTTGACTGAATTTGATTCCCTCTGACCTCTTTTGCTCTCTCTCTCTCTCTCTCTCTCTCTCTCTCTCCCTCTCTGTGTGTCTCTGTTTCTCTCTGTCTCTCTCAGGACCTCATTGTGGACCAGACCATAGAGAAGGTTTCATTCTGTGCTCCTGATCGGAACTACGACAAGGCCTTCTCCTACATCTGCAGAGATGGCACCACCCGACGCTGGATGTGTCACTGCTTCATGGCTCTCAAAGACTCGGTGAGGGGTCAATTAACCTTTTGTCTACGCCTCAGGGATTTCACTGCGTAAATAGACAAAGACAAGACATCTTGTTCCCCTGCCTACTGCTCCACATGCTTCTTAACCTCGCTCAGTGGGTCATCTATTCGTGTTCACAGTGGTCAGGGGAAGGGTCGCACGATATTTGGGAAAAGCTCACATTGCTGTGTTTTCTACATTGGCGTATTGCATTCACTTGAAAAAAAATCTTCCTGTTTTTACAACATAACTATCTTGTCAAAACCACAATCTTTTTATTTTTGAATTTTTGAATGAGATACTTAACGACACTTAAAGACGATTTCAACGCCTCAGTTGAACTCCACGGGGATCCAGTACTTTCAGCAGTTACCTAATAGTTTCTTGAGTAACCACGTATCCAGCTTGAATGCACTTCAGATGCATCATCATACCGTTCTCTTTATTATTATTACTTCCATGCAGCCTGTCGTATAAGTCCAACTAGTCCTGCAGAAGAAACGCAATGTTGAGTAAATCTGAGTTGGGCTTTGCACCTGAACAACCATAAATTCCTCAGCTGTCTTCACAAAGAGGACAAACCGTTAACGATGTCATCAATACTACTTAAAGACACAAATATCTCCCATGTTTCAATCTGAGAGAGAAATAGAACTGAATAAGGTTTAACGGGCGAGACATGTTTCTTCATTGAGTTGACGATTAAAGCTTTTCAGGAATTACTTTTCTTCTCATATTCCTGTATTTGCGAGGCAGTATCTCAAAACAAGGAAATTAAAAAATAAAAAATTCTTGTTTTTATGAGATAGTTATCTCATAAAACCCGGAGTTTTTTTTCATTTTCAAGTGTGTGCAATACATCACAGTAAATACGCCACCATCGCTTTCTGTCTGCAATTATATTTTGATATGGAGAAAATAGCAGGTTAAGCCATGTATGTGTACAATTATGTGATTTCTGCCTGACAACAAACCTCTTGATGGTTTGCATTTCCAGCTGTTCAGGAGCCTTTCCATGTGGAGTTGTCATATTTTCCCCCATGCATGAAACTGTCTGTAAATGTGCACAAGAACAGTTGTTTTTCTCTACACGGTGGTGACCCCTGTCTGTCCCTCAATGACAGTTAGACAGACTCAACATGTGACCCCTGAAAGGAAAATATGGTCAATATATAGGACGGGGATTCATTGGAAACTTATTCACTTTAGTAACTCAGTCATTTATCTTGCAACAGAATCAGATGTCCCAGTAAAATCTTTTTTGATCATCATAGCTGTACTTTAAAAAGTTTGCTCTGAAGGTTTTTTTTTACTATATAATAAGAAAATATATAGTTATTTTAAAGGTAGACTTTGCAGAATTTACCTAAAAAATGAATGTTAGTTTACAGGAATGTATATGTCAGTTTCAAAATGTAATCAGGCTGTTTTTAAAGGTAAAAAATTACCCTAGTTTGGGAATCACTACTCTGCTGTAACACTTTTATTGGTGAGTAAAGCACTTTCCTTACCGTCATCAGTCAGCACAGAAAACACAACAGCACTGTATTAGTGAGAGAGTCTAAATAAATTTACCCAACTAAGGAAAGGAATCAGGAAATTGCTCATTTAAAAAATTTAGAGAGTGAAATGTTACAGATATATTTCTTGCGACAACCTTGACACCAGTTTCTAATCAGCAAAATAAAAAGAACTGAAACAATTTAGCTGACAGTAATGAGTTAAAGTAAGAGCTTTTTATTGACTGAAAGATGAAAATGTTTTCAGTTGTTGTCAACTACACTAAACTAAAACTATAAATAACAAAAAAGAAGTTTTAAATACACATTTTTAAAACAATTTTTGCTCTAACTACTACTTCCAATGTTCATAGTGTTTATCATTACTTACTGTCTTCCTTAATTGAAGTAATGAATTAAGCAAAAAAAAAAAAAAAAATCCCCCCTCTTTTTGCTTCTTAAAGGTTCCAAACTTTATCTTTGACTCTCATTTTAGACTTCACCAGAAATTCTTAGAGAAGAAAGCTTTTGTACCCGGAGAGGCAACTTCCAAAGTAACTTCAGGAGACATTAAAACTCCTTTGTGATGGAGGTTCCTGCTGCTCTTGTGATTGTTGTATTCAGGGTGGTTTGTGACCTCTTGGATGTGTGTTTCACTGACCTTGAAGTTGTAATTTCAAACCAACTGAAACAAAGCTGAAAGCGTCCTGGAGCAGCGCGGTCTCAACACGACGGTGGTTTCATCAGCTTAGACTGTGAGTCGGATTATTAATGTGGATGGAGCCTAGCATGGCACAGACCTGTGGGATTAGGAGAGGGGATTAGACAGAAGCCTGAAGAGTTATCTGTCCATCTCTGTCTGTCTCTATTTCCATCACACTCTCCATATCTCTGTTCACTCATCTTAAACCAAGCTGTCTCCTCTACAGCTGATGGTGCTGATGGTGCTGGGTTGGGTTGCAAACAGCAGGCTGGAAACAGCTGCATTCAGTACTCAGGCTGCAGTCAGACTGGAGAAACTAAACCCCTGCTACAGTATCTGAGGATGCAGAAACTCATAATACGACAAACAATAAAGCTGAAGTGTCAACTGTGCATCTTTATTGTTCTAACTGATGTGTCCACTCCTCTAGGGGGAGAGACTGAGCCATGCTGTGGGCTGTGCGTTTGCCGCCTGTTTGGAGAGGAAGCAGCGCAGGGAGAAGGAGTGCGGCGTGACGGCTTCTTTCGACACTATCCGCACCCTGTTTGTGCGAGACGGCTCTTTCCGCGCCAACTCCTCCAGCAGCGAAGACAAAATGCAGGACAAGAAGAAAGGTGTCGTTAAACACTATTCAAAGCATACACACATGATCACATGGGTGTTTCAGGAATTACTCATTCAGTTGCATCTGTGAAAAGGTCTACTGAATGTAAAACAGAAGCAGAAATAACCATATGTGAACAACATAACTCCTTGCTCCTATATTCATGTTAAGGAATGGGAATCAAGTATCAATTTCGGTTACGAATTGATATGAAACGCTTCAATTCATCAACATCAGTAGCCTTTGCTCTAAACAATTCCTTTATGGATTCTTTGCATTACATTGGAGCAGACAGATCTAACTTTGACTATTCCCACAGCTAGCTTAGTTTAGCAGATAAATGTCAGTTTCCCAAGAAAACTCTAATTCAGGATTTCTGCTTGAAAATTTAATTAAAAAACTGTTAAACTGAACACACAAAAAAATGTACATTACTCTCTTAAAAGAGATATACAGTCAATACATTTAACATGTTATGTCTCCCAATGTACCAAAAATAACAAAGTAAACATAGCACTAGCTTGGTGCTACCCTGTATGGAAAATTGCATTGATATGCTAGTGGTTAGCATACATAGCTACAGTTTTGAAACAGAATTTCAACTTTTATCAAGGAGGCACGTCACAATTACTTTTTAGGAACAATATTTAAAATTCAGAAATGTCTAAATACTATCAGGTAAATGTTTTCTGAACAGTTTTCCTGACTTCAGTATAACTATGGCAAGCTCAAGGTTTCAAACAACTCAAAGCATTGCTAGGTTGCCTAGTTTAGTCAATAACACACAATAAAACAAGGCATCAGCTTCACCTGATGTACAGTTTCTACTTATTTTTATTTATTTACACCCCAGAGATATCTTTATTCATTAACCAATTTCATACTTGTGTGCTTAAAACTTAATGAAATGTTGACCTGAAAACCTGTAAAGCTACTTTTTGTACACAGAAAATTCACAGGAGGAATTGATAAAGGAATCAATGAAGAACCAGATTGATAAGCAGAGTCGATTAGGGCATTGGTGTCAATAAAATCTTATCAACACCCATCCCTATTCCTGTTGGTAGATCACCATGAAAGCAACACACCAATCACAAAGTAGTCATGTCCAAAAGAAAGCCATAATGGGAGCATAACAAAATTTTGATCTTATGTTGTTGAAATATGTTTGCTAAGGTAACAAACTCTTTGTAAAGGAGGCTACATTTTCCCCCTCCAGTTTAATATAACCAGATACTTTTATGACTAGAGTCTCCTCCTGCTGGCCATCAGAGAGAATGCAGGCTTAAGAAATTTCTAATTTGATTTTGAGACTAAATTTCAGTTGACTGTATCATGACCCTGAAACTCCCTTTCTCCTCCAGACCAATCCTCTACCAACCCTGCTCTCCCACCTGGCACAGCCTCCCCACCCGAGGGTGCAGCCTCCCCCATGGATCGGTCAGCACCTGGCGGACCGCATGCCATTCCTCGCCGCCACGCGCCCATAGAGCAGCTGGTACGTCAGGGCTCATTCAGGGGATTCCCTGCCCTCAGTCAGAAGAACTCACCCTTCAAGAGGCAGCTGTCGCTCCGCCTCAACGACCTGCCGTCCACGCTGCAGCGCAAGACCGACTTCCAGACCAAGAACCCCGGTGAGTTCAAGAGTTCCTGTCCTGATGACCTGCTGTCCTTCTGTTGTTGAGTCAGGGACTGCAGTGAGAAAGCAAATGTCTGATGTCTCTAAGGAGGAGAAAAGTGGCAAAAAAGGTTTTAGTGGTTATTGGCGCAGAAACTGATTGTCCAGAGTTTGATCTAAATACACGGATTTGTAAAACCAAGGGGCAAGTTTAGCATAGTACTTGTAAAGCGCTTGACTAAACATCCTCTTTTCCTTTTTGGTCATAAAATTACATCTGCAGGATTTTATAAAATTCCCTAAAAAGTTCTGGTCTCATGTTCTACAGACCTATAATATAAGTGCTGCCCTGGGCGTCCAGCATGATTCCAATGTACTGGCCAAGATGTGAAGCATGCACACCACATGTGTCATGACGCAAAAAATCAAGGTCACGCCTTCTCTTACACAGGAAAAAAATATTGAATGAAAAAAAGAAAGAATAATGAGCTAACTTTCAATTTATTTATTTATCTGTTTTTTATTGAGGAATTATTTTTACTTTTGCATCAGCCTCTCAAGACCCAGCATCCACATATGGGAACATTACACTTCTGCTCCTCAGACCCATGATGCTTCATTTTTTAAGCTTTGACCTATTAGCCTCAAGTAGGGACACTTCCCATGTCATCATTTGGTGAAATCATGACTTTACACCCATTTCAGAGGGGAAAAAGTGTAGCTATGAACAACAACACTTATAACTACAAACTAGTAGTTAACTAATAACACTAAAAACATAACTTCCTGTACAGAGAATAAGTTTAGTATTTAGACTCATTAGGTCATACTGATCCCAAATAACAAGTAGAAATAAAAAATGCCCACCAGACAAAAGCTTGGGTCTTATGAAGTTAATCTAATTACATTCAGAATTGATAGTCTCACTTTTTTAAATTATTGAAATGCACCTTTATTGTTCTTGTTGTTTAACTGAGATTTTGAGGAACTATTTATATTTGAGACATAAACTTTCAGTTAATGGGCTACCTTTCTTCTTTTTATGTAAGCATTTAGGTTATGATAGGGTTATATAAGGTTATAGAAAAAAATTACTTCGAACAGAAAAGGAATATTTCTAATTGTATGCCTTTTTAAGTTGCTTTGTTGTTGTTTTTTTAAGTCTTTGAGTATATTTGCAGAGACTGAATAGGATGTCCTTTTTTGGGCTTTTCAGAATATGGTCACCCCACCCTTGTCCAGAGGCTGCAGGATGGAGTTTGTGTCCAATCTGCACCCTTTTTGTACATGTCACTCCACATTCTCTCTTCCCAGCTTCCTACACTGACAACTTTCCTGTCTCTCCAAATAGCACACTGCAAAAACTGAAATCTAAGCAAGTCATTATGTCTTATTTTTAGTCAAATTTGACTAACTATTCTTGATTTGAGCCACATTTACTAGACAAAGTCATAAAAAATGTCTCATTCCAAGTTTTTTAAAGACAAAAATGAGGCATCAATTGCTTGTAACAAGTAAAAAAAATCTGCCAATGGGATAAGATAAAAGATTCTTGTTTTAAGACATCTTTCTAATTTTAAGAAACTTCCTGGGCGAATTCGTCTTATCCCATTGGCAGATTTTTTTGACTTGTTACAAGCAATTTACACCTCATTTTTGTCTTAAAAAACTTGAAATAAGACATTTTTATGACCTGGTCTGGTGAATGTGGCTCAAATTAAGAACAATAAGACAATTTTTGCTACAAATCAGACATAATGACTTGCTTAGATTTCCGTTTTTGCAGTGCAGCCTTAAAAAAAAAAGATAGAAAGCAAAGGTGTAACCTGAAGCTGTGTCTCAGCACCTGTCTTCCTTTGGTTTTGTGTAAACAGAAAACACTCTTTTAAAGCTGTGTTTTCACTGTTGTTTCCGACAGTGATGATTACCAGACGTCTAACTCTGAGATCTGTGCGTTTTACACAAGCTACCCAACAGATTTATCCCTCACAGGTTAATATATATGCGCACTCACACACAGACAGAGAAATAGACACACCTACTCTGTGTGGTGCCACGGATCAGAGCACTCAGGTGGGAGGCTGATTACAGTCATTAGAGGAGATGAGAGTCTGACTGAAGCACCAAGCCTCAACATTTGACTCCCACTCTCTCTCCATATCTCCCATTCACTACTTCCATATCATCTTCTTGTCTCCCATGCTGCTTAGTGTATATATATATAGTTAGTGGTTGTGAATCTCAAAAACACGATGTTCGCCTTTCACCTTGGATCACACACACTCACACTCACACTCACTCACACACACACAAAGGCACATACTTAGCAGCAGCAGCCAATTCCACTGCCTCCCTGCTCCCTTGTGACTCCCTCTGAACAATGTGTGTATTGATTTGTGCGGTCAATCAGCTGTCCTGGTTAGCCTTCAGCAAGCCTTCTGTCTGCCCTTGAACCTGCCGCTGCACAGAGAGAAACACACACACACACGCATTCACACACATGTGAGGTGCTGGGAGTGCCTCAGAGCTCTGTGGGACACTGACAAGTCTCAGGAAAGAGAGGATCACAGAGTGGGTCTCTGTGGAACAAAGCACAGAGAAATCTTTAATGGGAGACCTTGAATGCACCCCCAGCTCTCTCCTGGTAGAGCTTACAGTCTGGAGGAGCACGAAGCTCTCAGAAACAAGGTCTCAAGGTTACATGCATGAAGATACTAGTAGCACAGAGGTTTGAGATTTGACTGGTGATTGGCTTTTTATGTCCTGACTAACTTCACTTTCAGACTGCACCTCGGCAAAAGTCCAAAATACGTGACTTATCAATTATATTATCCCCCCAAATCATGAAAAACGGTGACCCTGAACACTTCTGAAAGTGATTTTATGTGTTGTGATTCCAGTCCCAACTCTGGTGTTCACAGCAAAAATTTCCTTAACTTTTCATCTCACCAGACTAAAAATAAGCACAATGTGGACTTTGAAAGAATCATTTGCCGTTAAACAAGATTAAAGTTATTGATAAATATCCATCAGTGGAAAAGTATGGGCATTAGTATGGGCAAAGCAGGAATTTGGTCAAGAAAGCTAAATCCCCATGGAAAATTTCAGGAAACCTTACAGAAAATTATCATAAATGTTGCAACCAGAGTTTACTAGGCAAGATATTTTTCCTCCCAAACAGTTTCTGTCCTGATGAAAAATAACTAAACAAGGTGATTAATCCTACATAGACTTCTCTTTAATTTTGCAGTGTTATTGAGTGTGAAAAGGAGCAAGACACACCACAAGTCACTGCTAATACATGTGTAAATAAAATAATACATAATACAACAATGACTTATGATGAAAGTTGCAGTCAAAATGAGTCTGAATTATAAAAAGAAAAAGAAAAAATGGATCTTTTGCCTGGATGTAACGTGAAGGACCAGGGGTTAGAAAAGAAGGAATTAGTTATGATCTCTATTTATATCTGTGCTCCATGCAGGAGAGGTTTAAAGCTGCAGCCATTGTCAGAAACATTATGCTGCATAATCCCTCTCTGCTCTGATCAGTTTCAGCTGGTTTAAGAACACAGATGAACTGAAGCGGATCCACCTCTGTTTGAGTCATGATGAGGCACAAAGCAGTGACATAACAGGCTGAAATGTACAGAGTCGAACGCTGCATGTTTCAGGGTTGTTTGCGCAATTCATCTCTGTGTGTGAGCGATGTTGTAACTAAGTTTGAACCTTGTTATTTTTAATAAGCTGTTCCCAATTAAAACAGCATCATGTTTGCAATGAGAAATTGTGTTTTTAGTGTTATTTTAGGTCGAAAGAGGCAGACATCAAAGTCCTCTTCTGCTCCAGTTTCAATGCTTTTGATGCTAACTGGGTCTGTTACACAAACTAATGAATATTTTTCTGTTTTTTCTCCTCTCTTTTCTTCTATTTATTCCTTTTTTTCTTCCTTTATTTTCTGTGGCTCCCTGTCTTTCTGGCTTCAGAGATGGATATGGGGTTACCAGGTGAAGGAGACAGTAGTATTAACGCCCTGTGCGGTCAGATAAATGCCTCCCTCACCAAGCCATCAGACGAGCTCTTCTCCAACCCGACTTTGTCCGCAAATGGTCCTCCAACCTGCGCCGTGCCCCCCATCCTGCCCCCACCCCCTGCACCTCCACAGGGTAAGAAAATCTGCATCAAATCAATGCTCATGTATATTATTTCAAACAGAATCTGAACTGAACCCAGTGAAGAGTACATTTTCACACCTTCTAAATCTTTATCTTTCTCCTTCTAGCCACTTCTTCCTGGGTGCAGCCTGAGCCCCCGCTCAGCTCCCCCCCTCCCGTCTCTGTGGCCATGCAGATGCAAATGCAGATGCAGAGTGGACACAGGCGCACGCCCTCCGAGGCAGAAAGATGGTTGGAGGAGGTCTCCAAAGCTGTGAAGGCTCAGCAGACCCCTCCTCCAGGACCCACCATCCCCACCATCCCTGGACCCCCTCCTGTATCCAACCAGCAGATGTCCACTCAGGCGGCTGTTGTGTCCACTGTCCCTCTCGCCCTTGGCACCATGTCTAAACCGCTCATCTCGGGTCCCTCTGGTCTCTCAGGTCCAGCCCAGATGCCCCTCCAACCCATCTCTATATCATCAGTCCCCCTCATACCAGGCCCCCCAGTTACAGGCCCCCCTATGTCTCTACCCTCCATGTCCATCCCCACAATGTCTGGTCCGAGTATGACTGGAGCACCCATGATGCAGCCCACCATCCCTCAAGGCTCCCTCCCCAGCTCCATGCAGCCCTTCCCCCTGGCTTTTGACACCACCCCAGCCCCTGTGGGGATGTTCGCCAGTCAGCCTGTCCAACCGGCATTCGTGCCTATGCAGACCTACATGCCAGGCCTGGCCAGCAGTATGACCTATCCCAACGCCAGCGTGCCTGTGGTGGGAATCACACCGTCTCAAATGGTGGCGAACGTCTTCTGCACCGCCACGGGCTCGTCTGGTGCGGGGGGCACCATGGGCTCAGCAGTGGGAGGACCCAAAGTGGGGGCACTCGGATCAGTCGGAGCGCACCATTCTTACTCAGGAGCACCGAATGTAGTTGGGGACACAGCAGGGTTTTCCACTCCACCACTATCCACAACAATTAACGGCCTCCCACCACAAAGTAGCATGATGGACCTGCAGAACGGGACCCCCAGCAGCAGTAGCAGCTGGCCGCCAGAGGGCAGCCAGCTAACAGCTCCAGCACCTACGGCTTCACAAGACGATGATCGTTTCGAGGCCAAGTGGGCGGCATTGGAGGCCAAGCCGGCGCCTGGAAATGTGGCACCAGCTGCAGCCCCCAACCCCTTTTCCAACAATCTCCAGAAGTCTTTTGAAGTGGAGCCAGAGTTGTCCTCCCAAAGCTGTAGCTCTAACACTGGAATTAAAGCTTGAGGGAGCCTGGCGCTAATTCCAGCATCTCTGCTTAGTGAGAACAGGATGAAAGTCCTTGAGGATAGCTTAGCATCTGACCTGTGGCAGCCTAGCATCTTGCTAAAAGCTCTCATAGGAGTCAGTGCTATTATGATATTGATTGCTTTCTTTAAGCTCCTTTGAGAGTTTTGGAGGAAGTTGGCAGATTGCTGGGCTGCTACGGGAAAATCAGGTCTTGTGCTGACTGGACTTGATGGGCTATATCCATCCACTCCACCTGCTAACCACCTCCCTTCCTTGCTTTCACTTCTCCACTCTGGCTTTGCTTTACCAGCCCTGAGTCTCTGGATGTACTGGACGTGCCTCCCTGAGGAGTCTCGGGGACACAGCTCAGCGGTTCCTTCCTTTAAAAAGGGACTCCACACAGATGCATTCCAAACCAAGTATGAGATGTTATTTATCTGGTGGAGATTTTTGGAGGAGAGTTTAGCGGATTATTGCTGCATCACAAGACGTGCAGAGAGGCCGAGAAGCAATTTGAAGACTGGAGATCAGACTGATGCTGATCTTAGCTGAGCACAGACAGTTTGGATACCTGAGAGGACTTGCCAATGATGAAAGACGCGACCCCACCAACCCAAAAGGACTCACTGACTAATAGTAGAGATTTATGGCCAAAATTGTTTTATTTATTGTATTTCTTTTGTTTTATTTCAGCAAGTTTTAAAAATGAAATTTCAACTTTTACAGCAGCGTTCCAGGAGCGTTATTTATGAAGCTGCACCGTTAAAAAAAGGAGGGACACCACAGGTAGCAGACAGGTATCAGGGAAGCAGAGAGTCATGCAACAGGAACAAAGTAGCAAGCGCTGACAGGTAGAACCGCAGTAGGTAGTGCGACATGTGACACAGTCGTGTAAATAGCAGCATGTTTCTTCCACCCGTCAGCCTCTCACATATAAACGCTCCACTGCTGGTGAGGCTGATACGGCTTCACTTTGGCTCTGTGCCCCATTTCTCTTACAAAAGCCTAACATCAAGGGTTACTGGGACATGAAAAATCACTTCAGGATACGCAGCACTCAGACACTCCGGACAATACAGCACAGAGAGTCCAACAGGACTCCATCTTCTCCCCAAACATCTGAAGAATGTTAATAACTCAGTGGAAACGAACAGAAAATATCTTTAACACTGTGCAACTGCTTGAAGAAATGATGCACTAGATTCCTACACTCATAGATCCTTTAATATGTTCAAACACAGGGTATAGTCTTCATGTACAATATAATTTTGTATCTCCCTCTGTGATCTGCGTCAGCTTCAGCTGTACTGCGCTCATTACAAACCTGGGCGTTGTTTAGTGGAGGTAAAAGAAAACGAGAAGAGGAACATGAGCAGTGCAAAATAAAACCATAATTTACTGATTTTTTTATGCAGATTTCTCAGATATTTCCACCAGTTAAAAAAAATGTTAAAATGAAAATTTGGCTGTGCTTTGATTTTTTTTTTTGGCCCAAAGTAAGTAAACGTTTTGAGATGAAATGCGAAAACTCTGAAATGAAAAGTCTGAATTTTGAGATAAAAGACTAAAATTATATGATAACTGACAAAATTTGGAGATGAAAAGTCAAAATTTTAAGATAATACAAGATCAAAATTCTGAGTGGAAAAAGTCAAACTGTGAGAAAAAAAGTCAAGTCTTGAGATGAAAAGTCAGAATTTAAAGATAATGAAGTTGACATTATGTGGCAGAAAAGACAAAACTATGATAAAAAAGACAATTAATGAGAGGAAAATTCAAATTTATGAGGTACAAAGTCAAAATGATGACTGAGGGAAAATTTTGAGGGAAAAAAGTAAAATTTATGAGGTAAAAAAGTAAAAATTTAAGACAATGGAGTCGAAATTGAGAGACAAAAAGAAAAAAAATCATGGGAAAAAAAGTCAGTATTAAGATGAAAAATCAAAATTTTGAGATTTAGTCAAAAGTATGAGGCAAAAAGACAATTTTGGGAAAGAAGTGAATGCATGAGATGAAACTCAAAATTTTGAGATCAAAAAAAGGTAAATTTTGACTTAATTTGTCTTATTCACTCAAAATTTCAACTTAATATTTCCTAAAAAAAACATATTCAATAAAGCCAGTCTTTTTTTAAGTTAAATAGTCTATGGGCTAATCGTCTCCTATTGAAACTAAATTGACTGTAGAAGAAGCTAATTTTGAGGAGCTATAAGGAGATTAGAGGGTAAAAGGATAACATGTAAGTGAAAGACAGCAGGAGAGAAAGGAGTTATGAATTCAAAAAGAGATGGAGGATGTATGAAGGACGAATAAAAGATACACTACGTGATAAAAACGAGATATTCGGTGAAAAAAAGATGTAAAACATTCACATGAAGCCTACAACATAACCTGGACTGACTCTTCTTTCATCTCCCTGTTTCATGTTCCTTGACTCCTCTAACCTCACCAACAACACATTTGCTCCCGTTTTTAAAAAGTGCTTTTTCTTGTACGACCACAATCTCCTGAACAAGATTTCTCTCTCAGTATTTGTGCAACTTCTTACACTTTAAAGAGAACAAAGCCTTCTATATTTCCACTCTCAGTTTCTAGAATGAATCAAACTCCAGGTGGATTCAAGAACAACAGAGTGAGAACTGTCTGTAAAGAAGGGATCTGTACTCTCTTCTGGAAACCTGACTTTAGATGCTCTCAGTATGTTTCTTAGTAATGAAATCGTATGGATATGGATTTCTTCTGCTAACGATTTCTGCTCATTAACTCCCCACAGTTTATCGTCTCATTGGGTCTCTTCCTGTGGCAGCGAGCTCGTCTGACAGGCTGAAAATGTCCTTTCAGGGTTTAAATCCTTTCTTTTCAAACAAATCAATATTTCTCCCTGAGCGAGCAAATCCAAATCTCTCTCTCTACCTTTCATCTTTCTACAGGCCGATTCACATTTCAAATTACTGCTTTTTATTTTTTTGAAAGTATATTTTAGTCCTCGACTCTTGTTTGCACGCCCTCCAAATTATAAATGTAGGTAAATTGTGTTCCACGTTAAAGCAAACTAAATGACCTCATAAACTTGATTGTAAAACCATAGTTTAGTGATGGTAACAAAGCAAACCAGTGGAATTTATTTTTAATCTTTATTTACAGAATTTTTGTATTTAAACCTACATATTTGTATTGTAATTACATTGTACAAAAGATAAATAAAGTAATATAATATTACACATGCTGATGTCTGTTCAATGTGTCATTAAGCCCATTTAAAGATGCATTTCTTTGACTTTTTTCATTTTCATCAATCTTTTTACAACTTTTACCTTCATTAATGTCACCTCTTCTCTGCTTCATGTTTGCTTTTGTTTTGCTCCCGTTCATCTTCCTGGGATGCCATCTTCTCTCTCCTGTTATTGATCTGATTCCTCTTCCTTTTGATCTTTGTTTTCAGCTTTTCTCTCCACTTTTTAAAGATTGAGAAACATGAGAACTTGCAGAGAAATAGGTAAATTTCCATCACATGTGGAGCTCAATTGCTTTTTGAATCCATTTAATCTACATTCAAAGACGCAAAAACTGAATTGTTCAAAGGGACTGTGAGTACTTTTTAAGTGATCATGAAAAAGTATGATATCCACTTATATACCTATACTACTATCAGACCTCATTTTTGTCTTTAAAAAACTTGAAATAAGACATTTTTATGACCTGATCTGGTGAATGTGGCTCAAATCAAGAAAAATAAGACAATTTTTACTACAAATAAGACATAATGACTTGCTTAGATTTCAGTTTTTACAGTGAGGTGGCACAGAACTGGAGATGTTTAATACATTTCAACCTAAACATCCCCCCAATTCAGCTTATTCAGACCTTTGAGACCCACAAATAGAGCTAGATTGATCTTGTCGGAAGTGAAAAGGTTGTATCTGGACACCCTCCTGGAGTAAACCCCCTCCAGACACCTAAACTACAGCAAAGTTAGCAGCCTCATGTGTATGGAAAGATATGGAAATATATTTTTGGCTTCACATCATTTTTCATCCACGGTGAAAACAAAGGAATATTGTTGTTGACGGATCGAAACAGTTGACACTTCAGGCCTCATTACGCTCCAATGTCAGCTCATTCCTCTTCTTTCATCTGCACCTTGTCCCTCCTCTCTCACTGTAATCCCTCCTCAGCTCCAACATGTCACCACTGTCTAACCAGCTCCATCCTCCAGCCAACCAGCCAGGCCCCGCCAGCGGGAGAGCGAGAGAGAGAGAGCAAGTGAGAGAGCAAGTGGTAGAGCGAGCGGCGCTGCTGCTGCTCAGGTCACTAATGGAACGAGACAAGGCCTCGTTTCTTCTTAAGGGTCGTGAGAAATGGGGCTGACTTTCTTACACACACACACACACACACACACACACACACACACACATACAGAGCTCTAAGCGGTGGTAGCAGTAACTCTCACTCGACCGTTGTCCTGTGATCTGAGGACACCGAGTGTGTGATGCTAAGATCTCTAACTGCTGTAAAACCTCCAGCAGACAGACTTGAAGCCTGTTTCAACACCACTTTTTTTCACTTCTTCAGCCACTGTGAGGCCAGCTGCTTGTGTGATACTTCAGTCAAAGTCAGTGTCAATGAGGCAAATATTGGAGCATATCAGGTATGAGGCTCAGAAATATTTCAGACATGTCTTAAAAGAACTTCTTGCTCTAGCTTCAAGATCCAGAGTTATGTCTCCATGAAAGCCATCAGAGTTTATAAGGACAACAAAACTTCAAATATCTATGGATTCAGGGATTTATATTCCCTCTGTGAATTATTGTGCACCCTTTCCTTTTGGACTCTTTCATTTGTTTTTAGCACTTTCATCATTTCAAGCATTAAAGCCAAATAATTTTGCAGGTATATCTAGCAGTAAAAACAGCAAGAAAGATGCTAAGATTTACAGATGTAGGAGGGGGAATCTCATAATCCACTTCCATCATAGCATAATTTCTCACTCTCAACTCTCTCAGTGTTCAAACTCTTCTTTATCTGTCAGGGCAGCACAAGCGGGACAGAAAATGTGGGGAAGACATTCAGCACAGAGTCAAGACTTTCCTCCTATTCGGCTCATAAATTTAATTACCCTGGCCTCATATATCAATTAAACTGTTTCCAAAGTAGGATAAAAATAAAATAAAAGTTTTATAATTACTTGAAGGGACTGTGAGGACTATCCTTTGGAGTGGATTACCGCGACTGCTTTGGCCATAATCAGTGGTGCTTTTCTGGGATGAAGACTCCACTTCCCATGAGCAATTGCACACAAACTGTTGTGATGTCATGACTCTTGGTGTGTTTGTTTTGAAAAATAAACGGAAATCAAGTTTGTACCGTAGTTTAAGCCGGCTACCTTTGGTGCTACTTACAGCTACATGCTCTGAAATTTGTCCATAACATTAGTGAAACCTGATTATGTCCTACCAGTGCTCATCTACCAACTCCAAACTCACCGAGCAGAGCAAACGTAACCTGGCTCTTCATTTTATTGATAGACTCTGAGGTTTGAATACAGCTCTGTGCTTTAACTGCTGCATGTGGGATGGAATGAACATTATCACAAACAGCTTAACCTGTGTTTTAACCTTTAGCCTGTGCTCTATCACTCTCCTGTTAAGCTTTCTTCTGCTCTTCTGTCCCTTTGCCATCAGTCCAGCTCCTGTTTCTATCATTACAACTAAATAAATCACAGAAATTGTTTTCAGCTGAAAAACTCAGATGTCTCTTCTCATTGGGAACCTTGTCAGCCAGCATGGTGGTGTTATCATGGAGACTTCACCTTACCTTGAATCAGTCTGGTCTGGTCCAACTCAATCAGGAAGCTGAAACACAGCATTTAGAAACAAGGAATTGAATTTTTAGCTCTAATAATCTCATTGGAAGTTGTGGATTATGATCATGCATAGAACTAGAAGGGAGAGTTTTTCATTTCTCATGAATTCATCAAAGCCCCTTTAATAGATGGATTGATGAACTAAAGTGAGCACCAAAATATACGTATAATATCAAACTATTTTCATTGTGCTTTAATCCTGTTGTTTTGATAAAAAAACAACTTCATTCTCATGAAATAAGTTTAGGTTTCATTTGGAAAGCAGTATTTCAATCAAGAAGCCAAACTTTCCCCTCCTGATTATTCACCAGTAATTACATTTAAAGGTCACATTTTTAGGATAATATTACAATCCAAATATAAGTTATCTTATATTTGAGTCATATTCCCTGAACATTTCCAGGAACATGTACATGACTCACTGTCACTGACACGACTGTTTCTCCCTGCATAAAACACCCCTATGTTCTTCCACTGTGATGTGCACATGGTCATGCTACTGTATTGAAAAGTTTGTCGCACTCAACCCACACGAGCGATGAAAATGCTTGGTTTCCATGGCTACACGGTGAAAGAATAATTTATAACAGATGAAAAGTGCAGCAGTCGGCAAAAAATCGCCTCCCAATGCGCAAAACTCAAAGCGCCAGAAGAGAGAGAGATGTGGTGGTAGCTGAAAATACAGCTTCACCCTAATTTATCCCCAGGCCAGATAGGACAAAAGTACACTAGAGAGAGAGAGAGAGAGAGAGAGAGAGAGAGTGTGTGTGGAGGTCTCCCTTGTTCCTGATTTCTTTAGAAGGTCAAAAGTTTTCATACACAGCAGCCAGAGGAGGAAATTGGATTACCACTAACCAATAATAAGAGAGGGTGTGTGTGTGTGTGTGTGTGTGTGTGTGTGTGTGTGTGTGTGTGTGTGTGTGTGTGTGTGTGTGTGAGAGTCATTGTAGAACTGTTGGAAAATCTCAGAGACGTCTACAAACAGGATATTTGTTATGCATTATTTCTTTTTTTGCATCCCTGTGTATTTGCTGTATTTATTGAAGTAGATATAGAAAATACGAGATAAGAGACAGAAGAATATTCCTGGGTGTGTGATGCATGTGTGTTCTTACAGTGTGTGTAAGCATCAGTGTGTCTGACAGCAGGATGAGCACAGACTCTGTAATGGTGTTTGTGTAATGGGCCGTGCCAGGATTGTCAGATCAAGATGGGATAATGCATCAATGCTACACACACACACACACACAGACATCACATTGTTTCTTAAAGGGCTAGTGTTTTTTTCTGCTGCAGGATCCTGGTCAGTTTGACCCCTTTGTGGAGAAACCAAGTGGCAACCTCAAGTCTGGAAACATGAGACAAAGCAGAAGTGCTAAAATCTGCTGTTCATTGAGCGTCCACTTGAGGCTGGCTCCGAAAGTGTCGAAAGTCACCTACACATCAAGCCACAAAAACCATTTTCCCAGAAGAAATGAACATGTTTATAGCCTGGTACAAAAAATATCAGACTTGGAATTGCACTTATGGTTAGTGGTTGGGTGAAGACAGTTATTAAAAAAATATTTGTATTTACACTTTTTAAATCATAATGACAACAGAAACTAACGAAATAACCCTGATCAAAAGCTTACATACCTCAGTTCCTTGTACCTTGTATTGTTCCCTTTAACGTCAATCACAGCTTGAAGTATTTTGTGTCGTTGTGGATGAGGGTCTTTATTTTCTCAGATGGTAAAACAGCCCATTCTTCTTGGTAAAAAGCCCCCAGGTTCTTTAAGTTCTTGGGCTGTCTTGCATGAGCTACAGGTTAGAGATCTCCTCAGAGTGGGTCAATGATATTGAGGTCAGGAGACTGAGATGGGCACTGCAGAACCTTCACTTTATTCTGCTGTAGCTAACGGCAGGTCCACCTGTCCCTGTGTTTTGGATCATTGTCATGTTGGAACATCTGTGTACATCCCATGCACACCTTCTGGGCTGATGAGTGTAAATTTTCCTCCAGTATTTTCTGATAACATGCTTCACAGCATGCTACACCTTGACAGGTAATGCATCCCCAAGTGAGACTAAGTGACAACTTGTGATCAGATCTCTCTTCTTCCACTCTAAATGCAAATAAGCAGTCAGCGTCATTCACCTTTCCAAGAGTCTAAAAACATTAAATGATATTGTAAAGAATAAAAAGAGAGGACAAAAACTTTCCTTGGATCCTCATCACGCTGAATTTGATCTAAACACAGTACATACTTGTAGAAAAGATGAACTCTCAGGAAAGAATCTGAGCTCACAGCTGTACAGCCACCTACTACCCAGAGTTTCAAGTCCTCAAATCAAATCCTGAAGACAGATGGACAGCAAGAGCCACAATATCACTGGAGTTATCAAGTGGGAACCTCCTGTCACTGGTGTTTTATTAAGTTAGGCCTGTGGCACCCCAGAAGAGGCTTATGAGTTAGCTCTAGTGTCCCAGTGTAACCCCTCTCTACGCCAGCAACTGTTTATGTGAGCTCCATGAAGTGACAGTCAATCCAGCAAAAAACATGCAGACTCAAGCAAGTTGTGAGAAAACGTAAGGGAAGGCAGAGCTTGGTCTAACCCATCCTTACACGACTCAGCTTTGCACTTTGTCTCCTGAGAGGAGAAAAGGAAAAAGAGGTACAGAAGTAGACATGTAGAGAGATCTTTTCTGTTACTTTGGCCTCTAACTCGTAATATCTCTCCTCTGTGAGATCCACAGGCTCATCCTAACTGCCTCCACTGACCTTTCTTTAATCTTCTTTTGTAAATTCTGTCCTCGTACCCCCCTATTCTCCAGTAGTGAGAAGGTGATGGCACTACAGACTCTCTACATCACTCTGACCTCAACTGGACAAACCTACATCACGTCAGGGAGCCACTTTATTTTACAACAGTTAGTGGATGAAACACATTTTTCTTTCTATGATTGATCAGCTGATAGTGTGTTCAGCCCCTAAAGAAGATATTAATTCAACAAAATTGAAAGATTTAGGCAGCAGTGGTGGTGTGTTGTATTTCGTGCAGGTAGCTCTGACAGTTCCTCAAGAAAGAGATTGAGCTGACTGGCATCTCCTGCAGGTAATACACCTAAAACTGACAAGCACCTCGTATATTCACTGATCTGCTGATATTTCCTGAATTTTAAGTGACATTTCTGGGATTCATTCAGAAGGTTTTTAACTCCACTATCTCAGCACACACACAGGTCTGATATTGCTTGTTGCTGATATAACGATGCTGTCAGTGTGACCTTGCCGGTTTTGGAGGAAGTAATTACATTGATTAATCACATGTGTGAGTTATTGATTAGTGAGCAGTGAGCATAAAGCGTAGCTCTGTTGGTTTGACCAGCATGACAGGGACAGTAATGGATATGTTTAGTATGATGCTTGAAAGAAGTGAAGCAGTGATCCGTTTAAATGATTGCATACGGAGCAAACAGGCCATGGCAAGCATGGTTTGTGTGTGTGTGTGAGTGTGTGTGTGGAATTATTCAGATGTCAAGAAATGCTGACTGTGGCCCTCAGGGTTTCGAGGAACCTCAAATGTCACAGAAAAAAAGGGGCACACATGCACTCCATTGCTTTGACTATCTGCACAAACACATCAGATTCTGTCTACTCTGCTTGTCTTGACCTATAAGAGGAGTGAATTCAGCATTATTGTTGCCAGATAAGGAAATTCACATACAAATGTAAAATGAATCCCTATCCCATTTTCTGGGATTGTTCACTTTAGACAGTACTGCTTGGGGTTAAAGTTCAAATTAAGTTCTTGTTGAAATCATGAACAGTAAGAGTGATGCACTAACCAAACTTTACTAAGCAATTTTGATAATTTGATAAGAGAAGTTTGGCATTCTTAAATCACCATGTTTAGTTTAGTTTAAATATTATTATTATTATTTCATCCTTCCATACATCAAAAAAGGTGCTCAGCCCTCATGGACTTACACGACAATTAGATAAAGCTTTAATAAGAGCAGTTGAGCAAAGATGAGAGCATCTCTACACGGTGCCAACAACATAGAAACAAATCAAATGTAACACAATGTCGCCCATTGCTTTATCAACCTTGCAAAACAACTTAGGCAGCAACTTTAGTCAAACAAAAAATCAAACATAAAGTTTCCTCTCGTGCTGTTGAAAAGCATTTAGCGCAAATTGTGAAAGTCAAAACACTCTCTGTGTAAACAGAAATTGGAGTCTTTTTTGGTCATACACCAAAAAACAAATGGGGACAGTCTGCAGGCGTTTTACAGAAAAGTCAACATCTAAACTCTATTTTGTTGTATGTGTTTTTACCCTTTGTAAAGCGACCTTGGGTGTCTTGAAAGGTGCTTTGAAACAAAAATGTATTATTATTATTATTATTATTAAATATTATTCCTATAAGACAGGGGTGTCAAAATGTTTTCAAAAAGGGCCACATTTGATTCTGTGAAAATGCTCTTATGGACATGTTTATTAACAGTTAAAGTAATAAATGACTGCTCTATTTGAAAACTATTTCTTTTAAGTGATTCCTGAAATAAATTAAGTCCTTAAGTTCAGTCAAATACACTTGTGCTTGTCAGGATCCTGATTTTGAGGTTTTTGGTTCTGTGTATTTTCTGTGTTTTGTGTCAGGGTTCTTGGGTTTTGTTTCATGTTTCTTGAGTTTGCACTCTTGTGTTTTGTGTTCTGGTTTATTAGTTATTCTTGAGTTTCCCTTGTGTTTCAGTTTGTACCTGCTCCCAGTGTTTCACTTCCTGGTATTGGGTTTCCCTCCTGTGTGATTTCCCTCATGTGTTTCACCTGTGTCTTGTGCCACACCTGGGTTTGATTAGTTCTTGTGCATTTAATCCCTGTCCTCAGTTCAGTCTTGGTCGGTTCATTCTGTCAAGCAGTGAACCAGGAAAAAAACAGGAGGAGATGGACTCAGGTGCAAATTACCCAAACAAAAGTCTTTATGATAACAAAACTCAAAAACACTACAAGGAAAACCAAAAAGCACCAAAAAACTCAAACCTTAAAAAAGGAATCAAACACCAGAGAAAAACAAATCTAGGGGAGACGCAGTAGACAACAAACCAGACCAAGCAGGGGTTTTGTTAGACCAGGATTGGCATAACAATGAAGTGACTGAACTGAGGACAGGGATTAAATACACAAGAACTAATCAAACCCAGGTGTGGCACAAGACACAGGTGAAGCACATGAGAGCCAATCATACAGGAGGGAAACACAAGACCAGGAAGTGAAACACTGGGAGCAGGTACAAACTGAAACACAAGAGAAACCCAAGAATAACGAATGAACCAGAACACAAAACACAGAAAATACATAGAACTGAAAAACTCAAAATCAGGATCCTGGCAGTGTTTTTATTGCAGACCTATAAGATAAAACCTAAACTGGTAAAGATATTTCATGATTTTTCATGACAGGATCAGGATCTGGATCCTATCGTGATTGTCCCTTGACTGGTGACCAGTCCACTGAGTGTCCCACCTCTCACCCGATGACAGCTGGGATAGATAAGTGACCTTGAACAGGATAAGGGATTTGGAAAATGAATGAATGAATGAATGAAAAATTGACAAACAGAGGATAATACAATCATGCATCACAGGTCTTTAAGGCAAACATCACTTCACCAACAGGAGCGGTGAGCAGGGTCATGTCTAAAACCCACAATCTGACCAATAAGCTGTGCTATGTACTCACATTTCTTCACCTCCAAAATAACTGCTCCTTACATAATGTGTATGTAGTGCCATTTGCACCAGGACACCACAAACAAATCATTACACTTTGAAGACACTAACAAACTCAGTACAGATGGCGTTCACCCCAACATCTGCTAATGGCTGTGGCAGCAACATAAAAAACCATGATGCTTCATTTTTACTGACTCAAGTAGTTGGAGCAGACTTATGGAGTGGTCTATTTGGATGACAAATTACATGAAACAGATGACAAACAAATTTCCTGAAAGCAGCAACAACACAAGCACAGCAAAATAAGCTCAGTTTGGTGAACAAATAGAAAAAAATGACACCAACCAGATAGCTGCTAACAGTCAGAACTGAATTCAATTCAAACATTTAATCTGTTTTCTCCTGCAGCAAAGTTTGGCATTTAGTATAAGGGTTTAATTGAGACTGACTCTACTTTGGATCCAGCTTCAAGTGGTCATCTGAGGAACTACAGTTTCTGTCACATCATATCTGAGCCAGGAGGTTTTGCCACTTTAAATTTAAAAATTGTTGAGGTTTTTATGTTTTGGGAGAACATAGTCATACCCTGAACTTCAGGCTACACACACACACACACACACACACACACACACACACACACACACACACACACACACACACACACACACACAGTCCGTGTCAGTTCCTACCACTCCCTGCCAGCAGCTGTCAGTCATCAGTGCCGGTGCCAAAGAGGACCAGAGCCAGTCTGCTCTCACTCACTCATTGTTTCCTTTATTCAGATTATTCAAGCGAGGATGTTTAATTTATTTACGATGCCACAAATACAGAGAGGGCTGCTTTGTTTGGCCTAATAAGCTTAAAGGAGACAGAGACAAATGGTTTGAGTTTGGTGCTTAATCACAAGCTTAGTTTAGCTCTGTAACTCTTTGGCTTTAAACACATGACAGTTGGAGGAAATCCTCTAATGCTGCTGTTTTACTTGAACATGGAATCTCTAAAGCTTTGATTACTGTATTAATACAACTCTTTACTCTTATGTAACCATCTGGCTATGAGATTGTGTTGATGCATGGTGACATCACTGCCATAAATACATGCATGTATTCATATACACTCAGTCACCTCTGCTGGCTTTACTGTGACTCATGCACTGAATCACAGAGGATGACTGCCGTATGTTTCATCCCTCTGCACCATCACTGTAATAATATCAGCTTTGGTTACGAGGAGCAGTTTGAGCCTCTTAAAACATGAATAACTTAGTAGCAGGGATGCTAATTTCTGACTTCCAAATAGGACAGCTTTATAGTAGAGTCCCCTGCTGGGACTCACCCAGGACAGCTAACCGTGGGTGGTCTCATGCAAAATGTATAAGGGTGTAACTAAGGGATTTCTGCTCATCTAGTGCCCCCGTGTGTGGGAAGAGGGCATTACAAAGCTGACCTAACAACCCATTTGAAGTTACCAAATTTCTACTCCACTGCACTTGCTCAGGCTACACTTCTTCTTGTTCATGTCTCAAGGCTTGCACCGTCCCAGTAACCTTTGCAGACTGCTTTGAAGTGGCTAAAGGGATCAGATCGCGTGAGAAGACTATCCTGCACACTGTCCTGTTTGACACAGATGCCAGAGGGCTTGTTCAGTGTCTAACAGTAAGAGAGATTTGTTTGGTAGAAAAGTGTTTAAATTTTAAATCAAACTGTACTGACGGTGGCTTGAGATGAGACCAGACTTCTTACCTTGTCTTGATGTTGGATTTCTGGTGATGAAATAGAATTCAACGTTAAGTGTCTTGATATAACGTTTCTTATGTTTCAGCAAAAAATGAACAGAGATTGATTAATGAATTGTTGAAAATTCAATGATAACTCATTGACATTTGGTTTGGAATACTGATATTTCTTTGATGATACTAGATTACAGGGGCTCTGAAACTTACACCAACTTCACGAAACTCTGTTATAATGGGTTTTTTTATATTCAGAAATTTAGACGAAAAAAAAAGAGATATTTATGAGAGTTGTTTTTTGATTTTCTTTGAAAGGGGTGGTAGATAAGTCCAACAGGGTGAGATTAGACCCTCTGTGTCCTCTGTTTGAAAACATTACTAACTTCATCTGATTAGATAGATAGATAGTACTTTTATTGATCCCTTTAGGTGTGTCCATCAGGGAAATTGACATCTACATCACAATTCACAGCACTGTGCACATACACAATAGGCAACCAAAAGAGTCAACACCATTAAAAATATAAAGAAATATAAAGGGAAATAAATATAAACATAAATAGCGCTTTAGGATGTATTCAACTATGCTGCGTGTACCTGTGAGGGATTCTGTATGTGCATAGGGACAGGAATTTAATGAAAAATAAATAAAAAATAAAAAATAGATAAATTGAAATAATAATAATAATAATAATAATAATAATAATAATAATAATAATAATAATAATAATAATAGCAGTGATGTATGATAATAACAAAAATATAGCAATAATAATAGTATAGTGATAATAATAGCAATAATATAATAGTACAGGATAGTATAATAATAATATTAACAATGACAATAGTGTAGCAATAATCTAGCAATATTAATAGTATAATGATAGCAGTACCAAAACAACATACTACTAGCAGTAGTAATAAATATAATAATAACTTTAATAATAATAGAAGCAGTAATAATAACAACAATGATAATATACAATGTCTTATTTACATAATACACATGATATATATTATATTGCACATATTTGTCAAATGAACTGCACAGTTTTATAAAGTGTTGTAGTGTATTGCACATTTGTAAAGGGATGGCATGTAATGCACAGATTTGAGAAACTCTTAAATGATGGATGTCTGTTCATTTAGTGTGGTGTTTCTGCTGTTATGAGGAGAAGCCAGTCAAAACTGTTATACTGTCAGTGTTATATGAGAAAACATATAAAAGATAAAATCTAAAAATGTGGATTATCACAACACTTATTAGGCTCTTTAACATTCTTCTTGGCCTTAAATAACCAACATGTATCAAAGGATCATTTTATGTTCCAAGTAAAACTCTCAGATCCTCCGCTACTGTATTTTTAGATGTCTCTAATGTTTCCCATAAGAAATGAGTTTGTCTGTTTTTAGAGGAACATCAGCACACTAGACCCAAAAACAGCTCAGTCCCTGGGTGTGTTTTCATTTTTGAAGTCTTCAAATCAGATTGTGGTTTTTTAGTTATTTTTTTTATTTGCTGAACTGAATCCTGTTTCCCCCCCCCCCCCCCCCCCCCCCCCCCCAGGCATTTTGGCATCTCTTTGTTATTTTACAGGGGCATGATATTGAATGAGTCAGTAAGTAAGTAAGTCAGTAAGTAAGTATGTAGCCAGTCAGTAAGTAAGTAAGTCAGTAAGTAAGTATGTAGCCAGTCAGTAAGTAAGTAAGTCAGTAAGTAAGTATGTAGCCAGTCAGTAAGTAAGTAAGTCAGTAAGTAAGTATGTAGCCAGTCAGTAAGTAAGTAAGTAAGTAAGTAAGTAAGTAAGTAAGTAAGTCAGTATATATGTAAATAAGTAAGTAAGTAAGTAAGTAAGTTTGTAAGTAAGTAAGTAGGTAAGTGAGTAACTAAGTAGGTAAGGGGGTAAGTAAGTTATATAGTTAGTTAGTTAGTAAGTAAGTATTTAGTCAGTGAACACATAAGTAGGCAAGGAATTAGCAACACAGTAAGTAAGTACTCAAGTAAGGAGGTAAGTAAGTTAGATAGTAAGTAAGTTAGCAAGCAAGTTAGTAAGTTAGTTAGTAGGTAAGTTAATATTGGTTAATACAAAAAGTGCAGGTAGATGTTTTGAACATTGACAAATATATATTACACTTTTATTTTTTTCTAGTTACCACTAGTTTTTGTTCAATTAAAAAAAAGAAAAAACCTTTTGACATCCAGTATTTTACAACTAATCCAGACTAATAACAAAATGTGATTGAAACCAAACCAACCATTTAAATGAAGTTTTATGACAGAAACTGTGAATTTAACCATGATGCTGCTTTTCATTCGTAAATATTTCAGTGTGTGACTGTACTGAAATATAGGAATACAAACTGTAGAATTGTCCAGTTTGTTTGGAAAGATTTGTTTGGAAACTGTCCAGGATCAGATAGCAAGCACTGAACAATAACATAATGTGATAATTCACACCTGTTCCAGTTGCCACCACATGATCAGACTCTGCACCAAAGCCTGCAGACAAAACTGAAGAGTCTGGTGGTTGTGTTTTCACTCACAGAAGTTTGGAGGACCACACACAGTCTTAGCAGTGCAGTCACACAGAGCAGGGTGATTCATGTGGAGCAGAGTCAGTTAGAAATAAATAAGCTACTTCAGTTTAAACAACAAAGCAGACCAAATGAATTTGAATATGCCTTATACAATTAACAGTCTAAATACACATCCTCCTCTTCTGTCTGGAGCCTGCACCCTGACTCTATGTATAGGTTAGTATAATTGGTCAGAGCAGGAAATGAGCTGCAAACGGCTTCACAGATATTAGGCATGGAGCCATTAGAGCTGTGGACCTGGACACCATGAACAGCAGATAACCTTGAACAGGAGGTTGAGGCAGAGAGGATATGAAAACATGTCCAAGGGAAGCAAATACAAAGAACAAACGATAAACTGATGTCAGGTAAACATGAGCGGCCTGAACTGCACGATCACAGCACAGGCTCAGGACAGGGAGGAAATATATGTGATACAAGAAAACACACAAGGACTGGGGCAAAATGTTGCACCTCTTTAGTTACATTTGGTAAATGTAAAAACAAAGAAACAACTCAGGCTCTGATATTAAGGAAACCATGGTTGGAAATGAATGTATTCAAAAAACTCCAGTGTTACTTTCCTGACTAGACTAAAACCCATTATGTAATTTCTGGTAAATGGAAATGTATTATTCTATTAACTGCTGCTAATGCAGAGAGAAAGAGATAGATGTTAATCAGTCTGGATATTTTGCATAAGAATGTGTGAGTGAGTGCATTGCAGACACAATCTTTTCCACTTACTACTGCAGGACTAATCATAAAATGACACCCAAACTAACAAATGCTTCATTGATTCTGGATAAGGAGAAGTTCACAACTATTGTTGTCGCTACAAAGCTCCTGCTGCTGAGACCTCAGTATATGAACCCAATGTTTAAAATATCTGGAAACTTTATCACAAACATAAAAGATTTTGATGGTTTGCAAATAATTTAAAGTCTAATGTTTTATTAAAATTAACCATAAAGTGTGTATTAAATATTAAAACTGGAAAAAGGATTGTTTTGTGAGAATATTTTTATCTCAAAATTGATGCCAGCAATGATTTTATAAAGAACTCCAGGGAAGTGCAGTGAAACACTGAGTAAAAAAATTAGTCCAGCATGATGAGAAGCTGTGGGAGCAAGTGGTTTAACAATTAAAATATGTGATACGTGAATGTGATAATGATACTCAGTTAAAAAAAAAAAAAAAATGCAAGAGCTGGAATATTACATTATCCACAGTTCATTACATCTGAAAATTTAGATGATCTGAAGAAGTCTTTGCACAGGACAGACACTGAAAACCAATGACCTCATGGTAACAAAAAAAAGTAAGTTATTAATAAACATCGTCAAGAAATGCAAGCCTGTTTCCAAATGTCTTTCTACACTTCAGTCCTCTTCATGTCCTCTCTTTTTCATGCATTGTCTCTTTATTTCTACGTCAAGGTGCATTAGTTTTATAATTTGCAAAGAACTATCTAAATAACTCAAGGATATGAATTCAGTTCATATGACTTAAAATAAATATTTTGTCAATGAAGACACAAAAACACAAACTGTTAATATCAATTTAATGTTCTTATAAACAAGTCAGCAAAGTTCATAATTCAACAAGGGCTAGAACAAAATATAAAAATGTTATCAATTTAGATACAAACAGATCTATTTCAGCTGATTAGAGCCTTACCATCAGGTGGTTTTATCATTTGTCATGTCATGCTTTTATTTACTGTTGTAATAATGTTGAAACCCTGCTCGTACACATGGAGCATAAACGATCATCAAGAAGAAGCTTATAAAGATGGAATAAAATGGGAGAGGGGTGATAAGTAATTGAATACATTTAGAGTTTTTTATTTGGACAAACAGATTGTCAAATGCTGAATTTTTCTGGAAAGAAGCTTTAAAATTTAAATAGTTACTTTGCATTAATGCATCTCTTATGCAGAAGGTGCAATTTCCCACTAACAATGATATGCACTTTTCTTATGAGTGATTCCAGCATCTTTTTAAAGCTGAAACCACTCGATAGTCCAGTCTGGTGCAGATGAATCCTGCAGCATCCAAAGCTCTAGAGAAACACTTTCTTTCTATAACATCTTCAGAAAGGTCGATTTCTTCACATATGTCCAGTTCATACATTGGAATGTCTAAATATGTTGTGCTACTGATTTAATTTCCAGTTCACCAGATCATAAACACAGCTGTTGGCTTTATGTAGAGGCTGTAAATGATCTTGCTCTGCATTTAGGGAAGCATCATCACGTCTTATAAAGAATCTCAAAAACTACTCTCAGCAGCTGCAGCAGCAGAAATCAAGATCCTCATAAAGGCACGCACTGAAGCTTGCATTTGTTATTTGTGCAAGTTTGTTCTGCACAGAGAAATACAGGCACATGGTTTAGTAAATTTGGTCTTAACTGATCTATTTTCCCTTCTGTCCATGATTTTCTTACTTCAGAAGAAGAGATAAAACCAAAGCAGCATGACACAATATCTGTTTTTGCTCTGCAGACACAGCCAAAGTTTTTTCCACCTTGTTTAGGTCAAAGTAAACACTTATCAGTTGATCTCTTGACCTCCAAACCTTGTGTTGTTTCGCCTCTTCTCCTACGCATGTAATCATCACTTAATCAAACAATGAACACTACATTTATGAAGTGAAACTAAAAGGTTTGCTCCGTACACCTGCAGCAGAGGCAGCAGCAGCGTCTCCACTGAGACTAAAAGGACTTGATAAAAGAGGATTCACTGGTAAAGAATGATGCTTTGTTAAGATACAGAGCGCCATTTTGGATTATCCTTTCCTTCTTTCTTTCTTGTGGATGCCTTATGTGACCAGAAAAATCCTGGATAAATTTTTCAGAGAGGTTTAAAACTTCCTCAAAAATCTGACTCTCTCAGTGCATCACTGTCTTTTTTCACCTCTTGAGGAATTTTCTCAAAGTGGAAGCTCAGAAAGCGATCTGCAGGGCTGTGCAAACACAGCTAAATAAAAGGGAAGACTCTACTAGAGTGCAATAAAAATGGAAAAGCTCTGCAGTTGTTTGAGGAGAGAGAATTCATACGTCAATATTTTTCAAACATTTCTTCCAGTCAGTTTAAATCTGTCTTTTTCCTGTTGGTGTCAGAGCTGTTGGGCTGATCCAGTAGACTGCAGTAAAGGAGTTCTGTGCTGACGTTTACATCCTAACTCCTGCAGGATCACTGACTCAAAGAAGGCAGATGACATTGGAAGCTCATAGGTTAGCATTGATAGAGAACCACCGTGAGTTTCAATCCCATCACATCTCGGTTGATTCCAGTTCTGCTGATTAGTGCTGCTGAGTAAATCCTCCTTCGCTCTACTGGTGCAGTACAGTCTGGATTCACAGTGTTTTTGGAAAAAGAGCATTCTGAGTGTTTTTTTCCTGTCTGGAGACTTCTCAAAGATCATCGGTGCGGGCATGGCAGCCGTCACACACTCTGACCGGGTGGTCCCAGCCTCTGGAGGGGACAGGCTTGATGTGTGTGGAGCAGGGACCACACACACCCTGACCACAGGCCCTGCAGTGGTGCTTGGACATGACTGGAGTGAAGGTTTTGGAGCACTGATGGCACTGTGTGATGTCCTGATCTGGCACCCAGTAGTCAGGTCGAGCCGCGTCTTTCACTAAACCTAAAGAGAGGGAGCAGATGTCAGGATTTTAGCCAGGGCTTGTTTCCATATTCATGAAAAAAAAGTGTACTTTAACAGAGCAAATAAGAAACATAAGCTGCATTATAATACAGGATC